>CAJFCO010000406.1:0-32579 GCA_904066015.1 Synergus gifuensis
TGCTTTCTGCAATTTGAGAAAAACCATCTTCTTCAGATGAATACTGTTTAGTATTACCAGGCCTAGAGTTCTTAGTCGGTTATATTACTTCGAGAACGGTAACGAGAATGAGAATATAACTGAGACTTAAATTCTCTGAGAATTTATGAAAACTTATGATTTTAGAAATTTTGATGATGATGACAAGGGAGGAAATTTTTTATTAATTAAGTGATGAAGTATAATAAACTATTTTTTGCACTTTCATTATAGTGTATTTATCTATTTTAATGAGCTTTACACATATTGTAAATGAAAAAACTTTGTCAGAAATGTATTCAGAGTATAGGTTATGTTAGCGTCTAACATAACCTTTAAAGTGACGTTTGTTATAAGATGAATTTTGTGACTTTAATTAACTAGTAAGCTGTTGTTTTGCATATTTTACGTTCCTAAATATGCCTTAGCTAGTAAATAACTAAAATTTAACTATGTAAATAATGTAAACAATAACAATTTTGCTAAAAATCATAAGTTCTTAAATTCTCTTAAATTCTTTTAAATTCTCATAAATTCTGTCATATTCTCGGTCATATAACCTAGATTTAAGTTCTCTAGAATTTAAAGGTACAGTCTCATGTCGGTAGAAAACGGCGTAAAGCAAAAACTTATGAGAGTGAGAGAGACAAACAGATCTGTCTACCTCTGTCACTCCCATGAGTTTCTGCTTTACGCCGACGTTTTCTACCGACATGGGACAGCACCTTGGAGAACTAAGCCTATTCCCTAAACCTAATGATAGTTCTATTCTTTTCTATCGTATTGCTCCATCTTTCTTGTCACGTGACCGCAAAAGAGATAGGGCAATATGCCAGAAAAGGACAGAATCATAGGTAATAGGTTTAGTTCTCCATTGTGCTCTGGCCTTAACCAGGCCTGTGCATCTTAAATGATCTTAAATAAAATTTGCATTCGGTTAGCATCACCAGTTTGTTAGTTCTCATTCTCTCCAGCGTGGCGCTGATTGACATATCACTCCTGGTTTTTGCATTACAAACAACAGGACTGAGATTAGTTTTTTAAAGTTATTAGATAAAAAAAGCATTTTTCCGCAGAAAAACTTATTGAAATTAAAACAATATTAATAATCTAATATTTCTAAATAATTTTACTAAAGGTTTATATGTATTATAAAGGGAAAATGTGAATAAAAAAATATTGTGATTATCGCCTAGCAGATTTAAATTTAAATAAAAAGTTAAATAAGCTGAAAGTTAAAATTAATTTCGTCACAAAATAGTAAATAATATCATAAAAAGAGAATTTCCTAGACAATTATTAATTATATACTTATTAATTTTTTTCAATTTTATATATACTTATCAGTATTTGATTAACTGTTATAATAATCTGTGATGTCACATTTTTGAAACATAAATTATTTAATAAGCAACAAATCTAATCTTTCCTTTTATTTTGGAACAGTAAATTTGTGCAAATTGCTTTCATTTTTCTTGCTTTTATAACCGACAGTGCAGTTTGGAGCAACACATTTAGATCCACCCATAGTGGTGCACGAGAAAATTTATCTGACCAAATATATTGTACAAACGACCATAAAATACAATAATTTTATTTATTCGCGAAAATTAATAGATTACGTTAAAAACTCAATAAAAATTTTAAAAAAACTAATCGAGTCTCATTGCTTGCAATGCAAAAACCGGGAGTGTTATGTCAATCAGCGCCACGCTGGAGAGAATGGGAACTAACCAACTCGTGACACTAACGGGGATAAGTTGTAGCTCTAAATATGGAAAGGTGCACAGGGCTGGTATTACACTCGACGTTCCCAATAGAAAAGTTCCCAATAGTAACGTGTTCGCAAGAGTAAAGGAGTTCCGTTCTCAATAGTACACAATGAGTACAATCATGTACTTGTCCTGTGCCCTTGTCATAAATGCGTTTAGGGTATAGGTTTTATTGTGCGTTACCGTGTACTCAACCTATAATAACCTATGTCCTAATCCTGATCCGCCAAAACATAACGACAGAATTAATCGTTAACCGTAATTTATAAGGAGGTAAAGTAGGAGGATTCAATGTCTCTAAATATTCTGGTAACAAAGCTTCAGCAATCTCTCCATTATCACAATTTTTAATAATATTGACACTGTTATAAATTTTTTCCGTGGATACATCTAATAACTCCACGACTCGCCTATTAATATCGTCAACATCAACATTTCTGGCTGACAATATTGCTGTAAGTTTATGAAATTGCTTATTTCTAATTACTGGTTCGTAAACATCTTCAGCAATGTCTGTATTAGAAGGAGCTATGCAGTGTTGTGACAAGTGCAGATCATTCTCATTATTGTTAACAGTTCCGTCTCCGACGGATAATAAAAATTTTACGAATTCTATCTCTTGTGGTAAAGTGCGCATATTTTCACTGAGAGAAAATTTAGAGAAAGCAGGCCACAATGAACTGAATTTAATGCAGAGACTTACTAATTCATTGCGAGTGGCATTAATTTTAACGGGCAAAAATTGCCTAAAATCTCCTCCAAGCACCATAATTTTTCCTCCAAATGGTTTTTCGTTATTTAGTATATCACGCAAATTACGATGTACTAATTCTAATGCATGCCTTGGTGCCATTGGTGCTTCATCCCAAATGAACCCATCAATACTTCTCAAATATTCAGCTTCTTTTTATTGTGCTTTAATGGTTTGCGATGAATCACCATATAATGCAATTTATAATCTGGCATGATTATTACTAATTGGGAAGGGAAATTTGGGAAATTACCAGTTGGGAGTGAGAAATAAAGAACAAGCAAGTGAATCTTAACAAAAACTATATTCTACTTACGGGTACAAAAGTGGCTTCAAAGCCGGAAGAACGATTACACTGGACAACAAAATATGACCTATGTCGGGTTGGGACGAGATATATCATTTCCATGGTAGTTTTCTGTGCTGAATCCAAATCTGACCTCCGTTTTTTTCGTTGATCTCAAATTTTTGAGTTTTTTTGAGTTAAACATTTTTTCGAAAAATCACAAATCGTGTGATTGCTTTGATAAAGTTTTTTACGATGCCGAGCTTTACATGTAATGGTGGTAATAATATTTTTTGAGGATCAACCAATGGTTTTTGAGCAACGTTCATTTTTCCTGGTTCTAACGTCTTTCGGGCTGGCCAAACTTTAACATCATAATGTTGATCTCGTGCTCTGCTGTCCCAAGTGCATAGAAAGCGAAAAAATTTTGTGTAGTCAGATTGCAATCCGAGGAGAATACCTATTACTTTGAAATCGCCACAGATAGACCACTCTGTAACGCGGTCTGGTCTCTGGCCGCGGAATTACGTCTCGACAATCTTGAATTTTACTTTAAACAGCGGAACTCAAATTTTTACCGCGCCAGTCATTTAATTTTAATAAATGACGATGAGCTCCGAACCTTGTCTTTTACCTGAAAATCCTAAGAAAATAACAACTTCCGGCTAATCTCAAGGTCATAGGTCATAGAAGAGCGTAACGGAAAAGAAACCGAGACCGAATTTCACACAAAAAACAATTTGGTTTATTTCACAAACAATAATCAAGCGGAATCAATCGGATCACAAAAATCATTCGCGAATGAAAAGAAGTTACGATGTCACACTTAAGAATTTTGTAGTTTGATTTACAAAAAGAAATAAGAAAGTAGTTCGGTCATCCGTAAATTTAATCAAACATTATATCGACTCCAAAAAGACAATGAGTTATCTCTGAATTTAAATTTAAAGATTCAAAGTGGAGAATTGAATTGAAGATTCAATTCTCGGCGGTGGGCGAATATCTGATGGGCACGTTATGCGACGTTACAACCACGTCAAATATTGCCGTAACAAAACTCAATTCAAATTAATAATGGATCAAAAGAAAAGAATGAATTAGTTAGGAAACGAGCATGTGGCAGGCACGATAGGTTATGTTACAACCATGCCATATCTCGTTAGAAAATATCATAAAGCACTGAATTTAGAATTCTGAAATCGAATGAATTACCAAAAATAATTATAATCACGCGTATGTGAGCACTCCCGAGGAAAACAGTATGTTACATAATCAAAATGCCAAAGAATTAAAAATGGCGAAGTGAGACGAAGTGACTCCGAAGTTACGTAATACATTAATACCGGCACTTCGTCTAACTTGCCAGGATATTTGGAAGCTTTACCTCTGCCATTGCGGACAAAACCAATTAAATCGATCCTCAGATTAATAATCAACAACTCCACAAAAAATGTTCGACTAATGATAGTCAACAATAATCACTAATGATAGTCCGGGATATGAATATGTGAAAAGGCTTCCAGCCACAAGGACTTCCAGAAAGAGAGTACGGAATGAAGAAGAAGGCGGAAATTCGTTGACAGGTGGACGGAAGTTGGTCACCCACCATCATGGAATTCTGTTGATTCCGTCCAATCATAGCAGCTACCGACGTCATGTGACTAGTGACGTAGTTTAACAGAGTTCTGTCACTAGTCACTAGTCACCAATATAGCTAGTCAGTATCGCGCCCAGCGCTTGTACTTAAAAAATGTTCAATTCGAGTCCACTGAATGTCTGAGCATCCATTAGAGTGTTCTCGAGAGTTTGTTTATGACACCTGAGACAATCCACGGCCACAGTCCCATTTTTCCAGGTCTCAGGCGTAGAGATATAAAATTCGTTGGATGCGCGGGGCTCCGCGCATCGCAATAGTCCCTGAGGTGGCAGGTTCGCTGCTCGAGAGATGGCGAACTCTGGTGCTTGGCGGGAGTACTGTCGATCTTTGAATTCCAGACATCCTTCCTTCCTTTTCAATTACTTGATTCCTTCGAAGCGACATCCTTCGAGTGTTCCGATTGGCTCGAGGTTTACATGTTAAGAGAAAACTCGCAAAACGAAGATTAGAAATAATAATAGTTAATTTCGAGAGTGTTCTGGGTTTGCGCAGCGGGACTCTCTCTCTGCCGGTCATATTACCGAGCGCGATTCAAAGTAGTTATTATCTCTGGTGCCGGCTGTTAGCTACATCTTTTGACGTTACAGAATTCTGCAACGTCACCACTCATATGATTTATAATTAATTTTTTCAAGTAACAATTACATAACAGAATAGCACTTTCATATTGGTGGCATGAGCAATGGGTATTGATGGATATTCATTTCCATTATGCAAGAGAACAACTTTCAAACTGCATTTATTTGCATCAATGAATAAACGCCAATTCTCTGGCTGGTGTTCATGACCAAGGCTCTTAATAAGACCATCTACATCGGTACAATAGATGAGAGTATCTTGACTGGAAGAAAATATATTTAAATCTTTATCTCGATTTCGGTAAGTAATTTTTACATCTTTTTTCAATAGATTTTTTTCTTTGATTTGCTCTTTGATTTGCTCGTCGGCGTGCCCCCGCCCCTTCGCCTGCATACAGGCAAACAACGTAACAGCCATGTTACACCCCCCCTCCCATGTGTGAGTTTGGGTCCATGACCGAAACTTCCTCCAGTAATTCCAATTCCCTTTCAAAATCTGACTTTTCTCCCTCTTTTATTGGTTTCAGATAGAAATTCGATGCTTTCGAACTTTCTCCTAACCGAAATTTTTCTAACGGCACTTATTTTCACTTTTCCCGAATTTTCCTATTCGGTTTTCTTTTTTCCTCACCTTTTTTCCTCACCTTTTTCCTTACCCTTTTTACCCTTTTTCCTCACCTTTTTACCCTCACCTTTTTCCTTTACCTTTTTAAGCAAAGTTCTTACCCTTCAATCTAGCTCAGATGGAGAGGGATTTCGTGGGGGCGCAGAAACAAATCAAACTCAACATGGTAAATTATTTAAAGAAGAAAAATCAGAGTTTATTATAAAAAGATATGAGGTGAGATAGTATACAGTGTTTGAAATTAATGGATGAGATGAGAAACAAAAAGGGGAAAAATCATTACTATTTGATTATCTCTTAGTTTGAAATTGACAGAGATCGGAATAATCGCTACAACGGTACGATATTGTATTCACAATGGTTTATAACCTTGGATCTAATTATATCCAGGTGACGTAATCAATCTAGTCAAATCTAACGTTACATGAGAACAAATGAAGATTTAAACTCTAGAAACTCGAAACTTCTCATTTAAACTACTAGAAAACAGAATCTCTAAATTTACTCTATGCTCAGAGTTCTCGAATTGTTCTAAGCATAAATACATTCGTATATCAAATGCGAAAACGTGCAAAATGGCGAAAAGCCACGACATGAGCGTTGACTCGACAATACAACTGATAGATACACGTATCACTAATTAACATTCGGAATTCGTATCGACAAAATATAATTCTCAAATCAAATGCTCAAAATGTACTCAAAAAAAAACCAATAACTTTAATACTCATTTGCCAAACTATGCTATGCCATCATATGGGCGTTGGCTGAGTGTTATATAACGTAAATTCTAAATCTCAAGATTCATACACTAAAAGCTCAACTGGGAGAAAATTATAGTTTGCGGACGCCTACCTTACTTTCCGTGAACCCGAATACAGGAATTAGAGTAATCCCTTTGGTAAAGAAAGTATTGAGATTGTCTCTCTGCAAACACTATAAGATTTTCTCTCCGAACACAACAAAAAGAACGTAAGTTCACACGGGAACAGCCAGCACGGAACTGAGTGTTCTTGGAGCTGTCCGTCTGAGCGCGCAGTCGCAGTTACGTAGCTTGTATTACTCCGAGAGCTGCTGCTCCCTGATGGGTGAAAAGAGAGCTAGAATCCAGCAGAAGGACTGTGGAAGTGGAACTCCGGTTAACCATTATGGCTGCGTCCACGTATTTTGACAGCTCATGTGCCTTTTCATAACAAATGTAGAAAGGTGTAAGCTTTACACAATTTAAGTGGTTTATATTGTCTACATTGTTGGAGAATGCTTAAAATTATAAAGATGTATGTGACTGGCACATCTTAGACGGTAAATAACTGCTCTCAAAACATATAGATAGCTGAAACAACGTAAAGTTTGTGTTCATCGGAAAGCCAGGCAGACGGTAAATACAGGATAAAAACAAAATATCAGTATGATTATTCTTAAATCTAATTAGTTTTATACTTAATCTAGTTCAACTCTCTCACATTCATACTACGTTCATACACTTATGTCTAATTGAGTCCCTACTGGCTGTTCTGTTTTAGTTCCCGATTAGATAAACCAATCTGGGAAGAGGATCAATAATGTGGTAAAAATCCACCACGTTACATAAGGTCCCGAATATATCCATGCAATTGTTATGTCTCGGGAGAGATAACATACTCTTCAATTTAAAAGAATTAGAGAGGTTCCTCGTTTTAGGATTAGGAAAGGATTTCTCAATCACAGGGATGAGGATAGCCAGCCAGATTCCAAAATAAGAATATATAGATTTAAGATAACAATATTATTTATTGAATAAAAGTGATGATTTAGGATCTTGGTTACAAGTGAAAAGTGAAACCTCAGCCTTTGTTAGAAAAGTATTTATAATGTGTACCTGATCATTGTGAAAGATTCGCAGTTAAAGTTGAATGTGCACTCTCAGTTGAATCTCGATGATGATTGATGATTGTTTCCTCAGTCTAAATCCAAGATCACTTCCCGACACTAAGTTCGATATTGCTTCCGGAGACTAAGTCCGAAAATGGTTTCAGAGTCTAAGTCCGAAGTGGAATATTTAGGAGTGATAGACTTTTAGACTTGGAGTTCCGGTGGTAGTAAAGAAGAGATTCGTTCTGAACTGCAGACTCGCAGATTTGGTGATCCTTAGGGCGGAGGTTGAATTTTAATAGACTCACTAATTACTGGTGACTGCGACAGTGAGTGAGTTACTCGGTGACAGACACTGTGACAGTGACTCCTGGATCATTTCTTCTGTTTATATATCTTTTGGGGCACCCTTCTGTCTTCTCACCCCGGTGAGGACTAGGGGGCAATGATGTTCTAGAATGTTCTAGAATATTCTGTGGATCTGCGATAATTTCATGTACATTTTCTAAGTTGCATCATTCGAGGTTTTCTTGGAAAGAGGGTGAGAGAGTGCACGTGTCAAAGGGTCGACAAGTCCGGTAGCATTTATTTATTTAATGGGTGACTCGTTCTAGCAGAGGTCATAAATTAGAGAAGGATAAACATAATGAGAGAGTGAGAGATTAAGAAATTGACATTTTACTAAGATAATTTGGTCCTCGGACCCTTGGTTTTTAGTTAGGGCAAGTATGTTCTTTCTTCGTTGCCTGCTAGGCTTGACGGCTTTACATTAAGTTTAAAATATCCAATATCCTTTAAATATTGTTTAAAGAGTAATGATTGTTGTTAACTTTAGAATAAATGTTGGGTTGCATTACTAAGTGCCAGCTAAGAAACATTGATTATTGTAGCTGGTCTTCTTGCTTTACAATGAGTATTGAGTTATAAATTATGTTATAATGTTTATAAATAAACTAATTAGAATAACGTCGCGGGACGTGACACAATGTTTGTTTGTCTGTATTATGTCAATTGCACCGCTTTTTTCTATGTTAAACAAAATAATAAGTAAGTAAATAATTCTTCTTTACTAAATAACGCTACTCTATGTATGAACAATTATTTGAGGTGGTTTTCCATGTTTATTTCGTAATTTTTATATATTTTTCCTACAGGATTGCATGGTTTTGTAGAGCAAAGTCACTACTAGTGCCACCCGCGGCCGTTTTCAACTCTCAGGACACTTTTTTTACATTGGGCAGGCCTGTGGCATCACCCCCCTGATACGAATTTGCAATACAATAAATTATCTTCAATTCTTTTCCAAAATTTGTACCACCAAATATTATTTTTAATTTCTTTTGTTCTTTTCTCACTGGTAATTCGGGATTGTAGGTTATTTAGTTGGGCGCCAAGTATAATCTGGGATGATTATTACTAATTGGGAAGGGAAATTTGGGAAATAACCAGTTGGGAGTGAGAAATAAAGAACAAGCAAGTGAATCTTAACAAAAACTATATTCTACTTACGGGTACAAAAGTGGCTTCAAAGCCAGAAGAACGATTATTAGTTAGCAGCACAACCAAAAACTATTGTAGCCAACGAGGTCTTAAGAGATCAGAGAGAGAGTCTAGAACGTCTTGACAGTCAGGCATTGTTCTTGAAAAATCTTGAGATAATGCATCTTTGTAATCTTCCCATAATTTTTCTAGGTGAATGGGGTGGCAATGAATCAAAAGTCTTACAAATAAATATCGTAATTCTTGAGGCATCATCCAAAATGTAGCTTCATGCATTATATTATTCCACTCATTATCATCTTCAATTAAACCTAATTCTAAGCATGTAGTAATGAAACTTTTATGTATTATGCCGTTTACTGTTCTCAAGTTTTCAAAACTTGTGGCACCTTTTATGGTTATCAATAATAACACTGGTCAACAAAATGTGACCTATGTGCTCATGGAATGAGATATGTCATTTCGAGAGTAGTTTTTTGTGCTGAATCCGAATCTGGCCTCTATTTCTCTCCAGCACGTTAGGTTTTTGAGATTTTTTAAATCAAAATTTTGTTTGAAAAATCACAAATCATGAGATAAAAGGTTGTAAAAAATTTTTTCAATTAAAAGCAATATATGATTTCAATGCGTTTTTTAATGCCGAATCCAACGGCGTGCTTGTTTTTTTTTATATCTTGTACAGTTGCCGAGATAATCGGAAAAAACGGAGAAAAAACGCGAAAAAAGTGGTTTTATAAAAAACTAAATATCTTGCTTACAATTTTTTTTTTGAGTTTTCCTGGTGCCATTCTCTTTGTTTTTTAATTGCAAGGAAATTAAAAAAAAATTCAGGGTTCAGGCTATTACCGTTCAAAAGATACTCCGCAGAGAAGTTGTCTCTTTTTACAGAGTTGCCATTTTGACGGCTTACATGTACTTGAAGCGAATCATTGTACTGTGTCTAGTATTTTATTGCATCACGATTCAATTGCTAATTCAAGAGCTAACAATTATTAGCTCTTGTCGGAAAATTATGATAAATCGCTGCTTATCATTAGAAACTTTTCCTCTTGTATGCTCGACGATGTTGAGCATTTATTTGATCAGTCATGAGATTCCAACAGTAGTTCGCTAAAGCGTTCACACTCCACTTACCTTGGTACCTCTTCTCGATTGTAGCGATATCTTGATGAAATCTTTCACCATGTTCATCACTAACTGTTCCCATATTTTCCAGGAAGAAGTCCAAGTGAGAGTGCATCATGTGAATTTTTAGCGACATGTTCACCTTCATTTCCTGGATCTTTTCCAATATCTTATCGATCAAGTTTTTGTAATTTCTGGATTTTTTGTTTCCTAAGAAATTGTTAATAACAGCTTTCACTGAAAACCATGTTCGTTTCTCAAGTTCAGTTAAGCTCTTTTCAAAATCACAGTCCAGCATCAGTTGTCGGATTTGTGGTCCATCAAAACCCCCTCCCTAATTTTCGCTTCACTAAGCTTAGAGAATTTCATTTTCAAAAAAAGAAAACCTGCTTCTCCGTTCTTATGCAACGCTTTGATGTAATTTTTCACGATTCCGAGCTTTATATGTAATCCTGGTAGAAAGATCTTTTGGGGATCAACCAGTGATTTTTGAGAAACGTTCATCTTTCCAGGTTCTAACGTCTGTCGCGCTGGTCAAACTTTAACGTTGTAATGTTGGTCTCGTGCTCTGCTGTCCCAGTTGCATAGAAAGCAAGAATATTTTGTATAACCAGATTGCAATCCGAGGAGGATTCCCATTACTTTGAAATCACCACAAATAAACCATTTATGTAGCTCGTAATCTATTTTGCAAAGTAAAAGTTTCATGACATCATAGGACTCCTTCATATTAGTGGCATGAGCAACGGGTATTGATGGATATTTGTTTCCATTGTGCAAGAGAACAGAGCTTTCAAACTGTATTTGTTTGAATCAATGAATAAACGCCAATTCTCTGGTTGGTGTTCATGACCAATGGTCTTCATTAGTCCATCTACATCGTTACAATAAATGAGACTATCTTGTCTAGAATAAAATGGAGTTAAACCTTTCTCTCGATTTCGATAATGAGAGATTTTTACATCATTTTTAAGCAAATATTTTTCCTTGAGTCTAGAGCCCAAGATTTCAGCCTCATTTTTAGATAAATTTAGGTTTCTTATCAAATCATTTAATTCTTTTTGGTCGAATAATTGTGGCAAATTTCTGGTCGGTTCATGTTCCATTGATTGATTTTCATCAGAATAATTAATTTCTTCTGTTTTGCGTTTCGTGGAATTAGCCGGGAGATACTCTTTACGGTCATACACAGCTTTCGTCGCGGAAGAAACATTAGGGTAAATTATGGAGTTCTTGCATTTCGATGAGTAGCCTTTAACATCTGTCAAACAGAAATAACAATTATCAAAATGGTTTAGAGGTTCTCTCCAAGAAGTAGGAAAACTAAAATTGAAGAGATGATCGAAACTTCCTCGATATGCTGACCTCAATGAAATGGCAAAAGTCTAGCAGCAACTGTTTGGTATCCAATATTTTTCTCCATTTTCGGGTTTAATCTGAAAAAAAATCTCGTAACCTTCTCGCATTGCAGTAGAAATTTTTTGTTTCTGTTTTTGTGGGACAAAAACACCGCAATCTTACCAAAAGTTATCAGGATGATTTTTGCAACAAGGCTCCATTTTGCAATTGTTGCAGAGTGAATGTCAAATGGTAGCTCAAAATTAGCGCTAATGAATTAGAGTTCAATGGGAACGACTTCTAGTTCTAGAGTATAGGAATAGGTATCATACATGTCCCACCGCCGAGGTCTAGGATGAAATGAAAACAGCACGGAACACGATACGCAGAAGATCTTAGTGCTGTCGAGGTAGAGGGGAGTTGCGCATGCGCCATTTACACTTTCCCCCGACCAATTGTTTGTATCACGTGTATAGCGCCCGTGCGACGCCTGCGTGATTAAAACCTGTTCAAGAATTCGAAGCTGCGAATACTGTTAACAATGAGGAAATAAAAAACTTTGTGAATATTGTGAAATTTTCAGATATTGAAGATTTTGATGCAATAAAATACTAGACACAGTACAATGATTCGCTTCAAGTACGTGTAAGCCGTCAAACTGCACGGAAAGAATATTGGCACAGTAGACGCACCACCTATAGTGCAGCAGTTGTACTATAGGCACGGTACGACTGCTCTCCTGATTTTGGGACAGGAGACGCACCAAAGTAAGGGATAAGCGTTGCACCTTACGTATGGGCCTGCTCCTGTGCTGAAAGCGAGTCAGCAGACGTATCAGTATATCGTAAAATTATATTTTTTCGTTAAAGGTGGGGAATTATGAAATATATGAAAAATTCAATCTATAATGATTCTAAATAAATAAACAAATAAATAAATAAATAAATAAAAATATATATATTTTCCCAATACTTCGGAAAAATTGTCAATGAACAAAATAGTCTATTTTTGATTTTTTTTTTTGAATTACGATTTTTTATAGTAAAAAAAAATGAAAGCAAAATGTTAATTAATTATTATTCAGGAGAATAATTTTGACTTATATTGTTCAATTTTTTTTTAATTTTTTAAACACAATCACAATACATGCAATCTCTGCAATCGAGCATGGGTGCGTCTAGCGTTTCAAAAACGTGGATGACAGTTGACCCAAATAGTTGGTATAGCGCTTGCGCGGCAGTAGAACGTCTGCTATCCTAAAATGGGACAGGAGAAGCCCCAAACGAGTGGATAAGATTCGTCCTAGCGTTTGGCACTGCTCGTGTCTTAGTTGGTGCGTCTACTGTACCAATATTCTTTCCGTGTGGCAACTCTGTAGAAAGAGACAACTTCTCTGCGGAGTATCTTTTGAACGGTAATAGCCTGAACCCTGAATTTTTTTTAAAATTTCTTTGTAATTAAAAAACAAAGAGAATGGCACCAGAAAAACTCCAAAAAAAATTTTTAAGCAAGATATTTAGTTTTTTATAAAACCACGTTTTTTCTCCGTTTTTTCCGATTATCTCGGCAACCGTACAAGATATAAAAAAAAACAAACACACCGTTGAATTCGGCATTAAAAAACGCATTGAAATCATATATTGCTTTTAATTGAAAAAATTTTTTACAACTTTTTATCTCATGATTTGTGATTTTTCAAAAAAATTTTGATTAAAAAAATCTCGAAAATCTGACGTGCTGGAGAGAAATAGAGGCCAGATTCGGATTCAGCACAAAAAACTACTCTGGAAATGACATATCTCATTCCATAAGCACATAGGTCACATTTTGTTGACCAGTGTAATGTAAACGTTGATAATCTTTAAAATCTACTTCTTTTTAACTATTTAGATTTCAATTGTCAATTGTCAATGTATTTCTATGGTCTATGGGTCTCTTTTGTCTAGATTTCTAATTTGTCTATTTGGTCTATTTTTTCAAAAAATCTCTTTGATCTATTATTACTTTCAAGGCTTCATAATAATAAGATAATCATTGAAGTACTTTATTTTATTTTCAAATTTTGTACAAATATTTGAAGATATAAATGTAATAGTACATTGTGTAACGAGTGGAGTATAGTTGCATATTGCGCACGCGGGCGCCGTTGGCGCACGAGCGAAGCGAGTGCGCCATGAGCGCCCAAGTGGCGGAATATGCAACTATACAACACGAGTTGCACACACTATTTTTCATCACGAATGCAAGGAATATGCATTCGTCGTACTTTATCCGCACGAGCGAAGCGAGTGCGGAATATCGTCGGGGTGGGAGGGGGGTGGGGGTCGAGGGGCGTAGCCCCCCGAGAGGAAAAACACCCCAATCAAAAAGGTAATTTTAGGTGCCGGTGGAGAAAAAATAAAGATTGTTATGGCTAAAAAAAATATTTATTGGGTATCCACATCACTTCCATCTATAATTATTTTTACATTATCACAATTTTGAACACTTAGAGTAATATTATTACTATTAGCAATATTTAAACGTATTATTTTACAAGGGGTTTCTGCAGATTTTGCATCGTTGATTTTTTCTGTTGAATTGCATGTAGTTGGATCAGTTTTTGATGTGTAAGATTTATTTGGATGAACTTGAATTGATCCTGATGTACTCGGTTGATTTTTGAAGACCTCATTCGCTATCATTTTACTTATTTTTCTTTTGCTTCCCATGGATTCTTCAACATAGCCGACTGCTACTGTACTGCTTTTCCAACCACCAAGTCGTTGTACTTCTAACATATTCCCACCAGAATCCGCTAGAAGAGAAGCAGATGTTCGGCGAAATGTGTGACCTGTATAGGAATCTGGATTCTTTAGATTCAAATATTTCGCTGCTGTCTTGGGCGTATTTCCGATAGTGTTGATACCAATGACTTGTTTGCTACATTTCCCATTATGGTAACTCAAAAAAAATCTGTTCGTTTCTGCATTTTTTGGGCGAAGAGCTGCATATTTTTTGTATATTAAATACAAATCATCGGTGACTACAAAAGACCTCGGTTTATCATTTTTAGTTTTTAGAATTTTGACTAAAACCATATCATTTTTATCATCGATGTTGTCAATGGTTAGATCAGTCAATTCGTGCTTTCGGCAAGCTCCTTGAATACCAAAAATTAGAATCACCTACAACATACAAATAAAAGAAATGAAGCATATATAGTAATAGAGAAGTTATATATTCAGCTTATGTTATATTCACCTTCGCAGCCAGATAAACGTCATCTGGAGCTTCCTTTATAAATTGCAAACATTCCTCGGAAGTCAAAACTTGAGCTTTTTTTAGTTGGTGTCCTTTAGAGTTCATTTTCAAAAAATTAATCACTCGACCGTAGTTATGAATGTTCAGGTTATGTCGTGTATGAATAACACTTCTCAACATTGAGTAGATGGACCATACAGTTGTTGGTGCGAGTTTCTCAGCCAGTTCAGAAAAATATGCAAGAAAGACGGTTTCGGATAAACTTTCGACTTTTTTGCTGACTTTCCATTCGATGAATTGTCTATAAGCTTTTTCGTATTTCTCCCTGGATTTTGAAGGCAACAAGTTTTGGGTTGCTATCTCGGCTCTTTCTAGTACATCTCGTGGAATAAATTCACCAGGAGTAGAAGTTTCATCCTGAGCCATATCGTGTGGAGTTTCTGGAATGATTTCTGTGTATACATCAGTAGATACTCGCTCGCTTCTGTTAAAATTTGCCACTGAAAGTATGGCACATTTAAGTATGATATTTAGATCTAATACGTTTTTATTTTATTATGATTACATATAATCAATATTAATATTCATATTAATCATATCATTATTGTTTGTCATTTTTTTATACTTACTTTTTGCATCCGGCACGACACAAAACATCAAACTGTTGTTTACATTTTGAAGATGTTAACGTTGAAAATTTCTATCGATAAAAATGTGGTACATTAGACTCATAAGAGAGGGCATTAGGTCCATACAGCAGGTTTCAGGTTAGGTAGTTAGGTACGTTTGTTTCATGAAAACACGGCGAAGCGTGCGATTTTTCTTACTACAACTCGGCGGAGCGTGCGGTATTTCTTATAAAACACGGAGCAGCGTGCGATCCTCGTAGAACGCACGGCGTGCGCAATATGCCACAATGCACACGGAAAAGAGATGTGAAATATGGCATATTCCGTGCATGCGTGATGAAAAATATAATTTGTAACCAATAATATATATACTTAAGCTTGTTATCAAATGAAGGGTATGAAAACTATTCTTTAATCTTCCGTTTTCATATATCCCAGTATCAATTCTCAAAAATGTCACATTACCTGAAACATAAATATATGTGTTTAAATGACAATAGAAATAAAATTCAAATTTATCAAACTAATTCATAAATAGTATTGAAATGGAAAAAAACTTTTACTTACATTTGAAGTATATATGCTCTCCCTATTAAATGATGTTCAATTTTCCAAGAAGCTGTAAAAAATACAAATTGATGATAATTATATTATTTTTATTTAAAAAAAAATAAAAAAAATATTCAGAAGGAGGGTTATATTTTTTTCTGTTGCCAAAATATAATCTAACTTTATACATTTTAAGAAAGTAGTTAAAAACATTTTAAACATATTGTTGAAATCATACAAAATTAATCTTATATGTATATTTGTTTTTAAATGGCATATGTCAGCAAAAGATTTAAATTTTGATGTTAGTAATAATAAATGGCCTTAATAAATTATAGAATTTCACAAAGCAAAATTCGGTTTGAAAAAAAATTGATGTAATCTGTATATATAGTATTCGAAATTAAATTTAAAACACCTGAACACCCTGCGTTTTGTCATAGTACATATTAAGTTATTTTATTATGAAATATCTAAACGAAGTTATTTATTAAATAGTATTTATTAATATTTGGAAATTATCTCTGATATTTATGAGAAAAGTATACTGAAGTCGTGAAGCAAATAGTAGTAGGGTTACCAAACGTCCTTCGTTCGAAGGATTTGTCCTTCGAAGTCCTTGGCACAACCGAAATGTCCTTCTATTTAGTGAGAATAGGAATTTTCCTTTAAAGTCCTGAATGTTTCGCGTTTTGTGCGAAGGATTAGGGGAGAGTGGCCTAAAGCGGGTAGGTTAACGATAAATGATCAAAAATAATAGTTTTTGGGCTTTAATCATAAACATTATCGGTTTATTTTCTAGAAGAGATCTTAAACTTTAAAGCAAAAAATGAGTATGACGTTAATTTATTCATATTAACTGTTTATTTTCAAAAATTAAAAATACTTAAAAAACCCGCTTTGCCCTACAAGGGGGCCTAAAGCGAGTAAGCCGTTCGGGTAAAGCGGGTAAGTACAATAAACTTGACAAATCTGAGCATATAGTAATTTCCTTAAGGATTACTATTGAAACTTTAATTCTATTTATAATTATCGTTAAAAATGACCTTCATAGAACAATTTTTGATTTATTTTATCAGCCTTATTAAAGGTTTTAATGAAATTAATGATTATCACATTAAATTATTTCGATTTGGCGCATTTGTTAATTAAATATAAAATTATAAACGATGAAATTGTCAAACTAGTTAACTGTCATTATAAAAAAAGAACCTTTTAAGTTATACTCATCTTAATATTTAAAATCTCATTAGTCATGTATATCAAGAAAATAAAAAAATAATAAATGACTAAATCATCAGACTAGTTAACTGTCATTATAAATAAAATAACATTTTAAGTTATAATAATCTCATTAAAATTTAAAATCTCATTTGATATATTTATCAACAAAATAAGAAAATAATAAATGATTAAATCATTGGACTATAACTTGTCACTAAAAAAATAACTTTTTAAGTTATACTTAGCTAATTTAAATTTCATACTTATTTTAAATCAGTCTCAACTTATAAACCCTTATTATTGGCATAAATCACAAAAGTAAGATCCTCGTCCTGAATAATTAGTGCAGGCTTCATGAGCCCACTCATGACAGTCTCCACATTCGATCCAATCTACTAAAAGTGGATGTTCATAAGGGTCACCACAAACAAGGCAGAAAAATTCTTTCTCTTTTTTTTTTATTTGATACCCTTTGCTTTCTAGTTTTACCTGTTTGACTTGTAGAAGGAAGATATTTAAAATTTTGTTTAGCAGCAGCTTTGGTATTAACACGCTTTTTCTTTGCTTCTTTTTCAGCTTGCATATCTTTAAACGGAAAACTAGTCAAAACTTCAACCCCCTGACATTTACGCTTACAATTTCTTTTATTTGGACTAGGTTTCGGTAGCGGTCTAATATCTAATGGTTTTATGTGAGATGTCACTTGTTCATCTTTTGATTGAAGTGAATTTTCACTAGCTGTCATGGATCACGAGGCTTCATCTTCAAAAGCTAAATCATTCGATGTTTCCATAGATGCATTGATACTTTCATTACTTGTTGTTCTGATTCTGCGACGTGTCATAATTCGAGAGTCTCGAGAGCTATTGACATTTACATTTTCAATAACTGATGAAGAAGCAGTGTTATCAGAATCATTAGAACTGAGACAAGCAGTAGCAGGTTGGATTTGTGATGTATCTTCGTTGATATTGTCAACTTGAGGCCTGTCTGTCAGACTAGATGGCAAAAAGTCGGCATCAGTAAATATATTTCGATCCGTGGGCCATATTCCTGCAGATTTAAATCCTTGAACAGCATTTTGTCCAGTAGCTGCTTTTAAATACGCTTTTCCAACAAGTAAAGCCACACCATACTGAGAAATAATTCTGCCCACATGACTTCGTTGGAAATTAGAAATTTCTTACTCATAGTAAGTTTTGAACGGCCCATAAACGCAACGGTCCAAAGGTTGCATACGATGTGTTGTATGAGGAGGCAGCGACACAAAAATTACATTATTCTCTCTTGCATATTCTAACGCCTCAACATATTTGTGAGATTCATGATTATCTAAGATTAAAATCACTTTCTTCTCTGGAGTTGGGCGGGTCATCTCAACGAAATGCTGAAGCCACTCTAAGAATTTTGGCCCATTTATCCACCCATTGTCAGTGCAAGAAGCAACGGAACCAGGTGGTGAACCATCTAACAACCTATCAACCATTATTTTTCTTCCAAAAATAAAAAATGGAGGTATGAAAGAACCAGACGCGTTGCAACAGCAGATAACAGTTGTTAATTTACCTCTTTCCGCACTTGAAATGACACCCACTTGTTTTTTTCCCAGATTTAGACAATATTTTTGGAGGCTTACTACTTGATGCATGAACACCAGTTTCATCCATGTTGTAAATTCTAGTCCCATCAATGCCATGCTTTTTGATTTCACCTTCCAATAAATTATAAAATCTGTACACTTGAGGCTTATTGAAACCTCGTGCTCTTGCAATCGATGTTGGCTCTGGTTGTCTAACAACTAAATTTGGATGACGTTTCTTAAAACCTAAGTACCAGTCATTACCAGCACAGTTATCTTTGAAAGGATGAGCAATCTTATTACGTTCGGCATATTGATAAACTAGTTTTAAAAATTCATTTTTCGTTAGACCATGAAGAAGATCATCGACCTGAAATATATATTCAAGTAATTCAGCTTCTTGAACATCACTAAAAACTCTTCGGTGTCGTCCAAGATTTTTACTGCAACTTCCTTTTTTCAGATGTCTTTGAAGCGTGGCAAGAGGAATGCCATACTTTTTTGCTGCTGCTAAAATCGATGTAGTTTCAGAATCCTTCATTGCATTTTGCATTGCCTCTTCACTCCAGGCTCCTTGATTGGTCTTTCTTTTATATTTATTAACCATCTATAATAAAATGCAGAAAAATTAGAATTAAAATTTATCAGGGCAAAGCGGGTATCTACTCGGCAGATACCCACTTTGCCCGAAAGCACATTTTTACTGGAAGAACGTTAACCTCAAATAGAGAAATAAAAAAACCCGGAATTACCATAGAATTTTATAGTTGGATAGTATCAAAATAATGTAGTAATATTGCCAATAAAAATAATAAACTGGTTTTCGACTAGTCACAAATGACCTAACTTTAGTTTTTTTTAACAAATTCCCCAATTATTTTATTTTGTGTCTCGTTACGCCATGTTGCTAAGCCGGTGAACCTTTGGGACTGATTGAAACTCGGGAGGGTTTCAATCAGATGAACAAGTGACATCTCACATAAAACCATTAGATATTAGACCGCTACCGAAACCTAGTCCAAACTCACGACGCACGTATACATTAGCGCATGCGCGCAACGCAGAAGCATACGAATGCCTACCCGCTTTGGACGATGTACCCGCTTTGGGCCACTCTCCCCTAACATTAATACTTCTTAAAGTTTTTTCTTACAATAATGAATGAATTGAACAAAAAAAGTGGCCTCATGCCACATCATAGTGGAAAACTAACTTTTTTAAGCTTTTGGATAACATTTAGTGAAAACGAAGATCCAAAAAATGATTCGGAGAAATGGTGTTTTTAAGCTATATAATAAATAATACTGAGTGAATTAAATAACGATATTATGAAAATTTAAATGAGTAAATTAATAAAAAAAAACCCTTATAGGATTTAAAGCTCTCTTACATGTAATTGTAGTTTAAAATGACATCTTCTTATAATGCTGGCCAATTCTCCGAATCATTTAGGTCTTCGTTTTCATCAAATTCGTGACCCCTTTTTTGAGATGGCTCTGGTGGAGCATGGAATCCGTTTTTCATTTCAATATCGGATTTAATTTCTTTAGAAAGAACCTCAAAGTGGCTCATATCAGTCACTTGCAGAATGAGAGTGTTAAATTCATTGCGCCTTAATTGTCCTTTTACTAAAACCTTTGTACTTTTGGGCGGGCTTGTCCCTTCATTGAATGAAGAAACATAGCCTGGAATGCGGTAATAACAGTCCGTTATTGCTCCACTTCCGTAAGAAGAGTTCCCGTACGTCACGTTTGCAACAGTTGTTTTGATATAGCCTTCTATTCCTGGAAAATTTAAAAACAAATGTTAAAAAATTGAAATAACACCAATCTCCGATCGAATTTAAAATTCGATCCAAGTCAATATTAAAAATATCAATATTATTTATACTCACCGACGAATTCTCCTACTTTAGTCGCAGCACTTTTTAGGTTAATAAGTGGAAAAGATTTTAGTTCAGTATTTTCTGTCATAGCAGGATCCAAAAGCTCCACCGTTGTATTTGATTGCACCGAGATCTCAATGTTCATCAAATTATCTGATGCACGGATATATCTTGGATCAGACAACATCACCTTTCCTCGAGTAATCTTTACAATCTGAAATTAAAATATAAAAATGTGTAGAGAGTTAAAATATAAAAATATGTAGAGTCAGGAAACCTTTAGAAAAATTGTAATTTAAGGAATAAGAATAATTTTGTACTCACTTGATGTAATACTGCTCCCTCAAATTCCTTTGCCTTTGGTGGCCAAAACAAAACTCTTACAAAACGACCTGTCATGTTACTGAGAATGTAACGGAATGGTGCTTTTGCTGAAAGCACAGCATTTCTCCTAATCTTCTGAGGGTCCAGCCTCACAATGACACCTGTCAGTTCACTGAAAAAAAATCAAAAATATCTTGCACTGTTTTATTTCCAATTTATTTTGTGGGATCGCACGAAATATGACACTTTCAGGTTATGTAAAGACATTATCGAGAAACAGCATGCACAGAATTTATGTATTTTTCAATTATTTTCACAACTTGAAATTTATAATGTAAAAAAAAAACTGAAAAATACTTAAATTCTGTACACGTGGTTTCTCGGATAACATTACATAACCTAAAAGAGCGTCATATCTCGTGCGATCAGACAAAGATAATTTCAAAATTATATAAGGAAAAAAATATTTTACACAGTCATATATAAAATATAAAAGTATATCACATTTCAAAATTTTAATTTTAGTTTTTAAAAATAGTAGTTAGGTATTATTAGTTTTAAAGTGAAAATAATTGTGAAAAATACTTAAATTCTGTGTACGTGGTTTCTCGGATTGCATTACATAACCTAAAAAAGTGTCATATCTCGTGCGATCAGATAAATATAATTTCAAAATTATATAAGGAAAAAAAATATCTTACATAGTGTTGTCACCAGGTTGAAACGAATCCAATTCCTCGTTGGAGATCAATTCTATTCCACAGATGGAAGCCATGACGACAGATTAACGTGCGTTGTTCACCACATATCACCACATATAAATTAAACACAAAACCACCACACTTTCTCATCGACTGTAAAACCCCAGGACCTCGGCCAACCTCCTCCTTCATCTGCGCGTTCAAAAAGAAATGGCCTACCTCACTTCCAACCCGCCTGAACCGATGAGTGATTACAGCGCCATCGGCTTAAAGGTGCATTCACATTCTATGTTAATGCACCTTTAAGCCAATAAGCTGTGCATTTTTAAAACAACATGCGAGTATTCAATGTCAATGCTTTTTTTCTTATTTCGATACTTTTCGAGACAAATTCGAGACTTCGATATTCGACTTTGTTCAATTCGAGATTTCATGCCATAACTTTTTTATAATAGGAAAATGTATGGTGAACTCTGCGAAAATTTGAATAAACAAAATTGTTGTAAAGAAGGTAATACTACATCGCGACCTGCATCAACGATTTTTTAAACAAGGGCATGGGACAAGTACATGATTGTGCAACTCGCAATAAGCACTTGATACCACTGCTCATGCGTTGCGTTCGGCATCTGATTGACTGCTATTCGCGCGCAGTTTAGAATACTAAAAATAGTATTTGATATGCAATACGCATGCGCAATTAATGTGACTATAGAGAAAAGGAATTTCTTTACTATTGGGAACGACTCTGGTTTGGATTTCTTTACTATTGGGAACGTCGAGTGTATATAACTCACAATCTATATTTGGAGTTAAATTATTTTCACCCAAATTTATCTTATGCTGGAACTAAAGAAATAGAAAGAGATAGAACTTTTCTATCTCTTTCAAGTAGCCGATTTGCATCCCCAAAACGCTATCTCTTTCTATCCACGAATGTATCTCTGTGTCCGGTGATATCTATCTATTTCTATCCCTCAGTCTATCTCTGTGTAATATCTATCTCTTTTTATCTCTCAGTTTATCTCTACGCAGAAAAATTTTAATTTCTTTCTATCACTAAATCTATCTCCTTTGCCAGAAATTGTTATCTCTTTATATCTCTACCGTTATCTCTCCCTTATTAACTTATTATTAACTTATTAATTATAATATTTTAAACACGCATATTAATTTTATAAATACAATATTTTTTATATAAATATTATTCTAATCTTACCACTAATGCATATAACACTGAAAAATTTGCTTCTATAGGGACGCGAACCTGCGCGCATCGAGTCCGCAGTCCAGCGCTCAATCCACTGTACTATCGAAGGATTTAGGAGTTATGTTGTAAAAACCAATGTCACTCATCCAATCTAGCTCTATCCCAATCTGTTTCTTATGTTTACCAAACTCTATCTTTTTTAATCTTTGTATCAGTCGTCCTAATCACTACAACCTCTTTCTTTCAATCTCCTCATTTCTAACCCAGTCTCTAAATCTAAAGGTGCCGTCCCATGTCGGCAGAAAACGTCGGCGTAAAGCAGAAACTCATGAGAGTAACAGAGATAAGCAGATCTATTTGTATCTTTCACTCTTATGATTTTCTACTTTACGGCGACGTTTTCTGCCCACATGGGACTGCACCTTCACACCCGTCCATTCGTCTATAATTCGTCTATAATTCGCTCTGCTCTATCTCATAGATGTATGTTATTTATTTATTTATTTAGGAATAAATTGGAGGAATATACACTACCCGTCATAATTTATGATTATAGTTTATAATTTATAATTTATATATATAGTTTATAATTTCGATTATAGTTTAAGTTCTCTTAATTACACATCAGAGATTACCATTTTTCTTTTAAGTAAGTTAAAAACTATCAAGATTGTGCTTAAAAGTAACCCATTAATTGTTTTGTCTATTTTTAAAGAAGTTATTGCAATAAAACGCCAAATATCTACGTTTTATAAAAATAGCAATAACTTGAAGTATTATACATTTAAAAAATTTCTTGGACTCATTTTAAAGGCAAATTTCTTCATAATCTGACAAACTTATTGGTATAATTTAAAAATTACTACCTTGCATTGTGTAAGGACTTAAAGTTGGCTAAAAAAAAGTTGGACATATTTGAATATTTTTCCTGTTGAAATAAATATTTTTATATAATAAAGAAAATAATAATTAATCATGAAGTTTCTGCAAAAATATATTAAACTTTACATTCACTTGATTTTTATTACTATTTTCCTACTGATCAGGAAATGATTTTGAATTTAAGCCCTTGTATGTACAATGTCGATCAATAATTCGACTGCTCCTATTCATAAAAGGCAATAATTCATCAGCTATGCAATAAAAAGCTACCATCTAGAAGCTGTGCAAGAAAATGCCAACGTTCACTTGAAAGTTATAAAAGTTTATTTTTTCGCCAATTCTATAAGATGCTGGCTCCGCTCATTAAAATTATAAAAGTCTATCCCAACGGCGAGTGTCATAGAAGTTTATTAAAAAACTGCATTCAATATAAGTTTATGTATAATAAATAAATAAAAAAATTGAAGCCATGCATCAAGTAACATACGGTTTTTGGTTAGTTATAGTTGTGCACTTGATATCAATAAAATAATGTGAAAAATGATGATATAGTTTTATGTAGAAGTGATATTCGGAACTATCCATGACGATAGTTCTAACCGAATGAACTAAATAAATTAGGGCTGTTGACGTAATGTTGCCAGCATGACGGCGAAATTATTATTTTTATAAACAAACATTCGTTTGTTTTTAGCAATCGACGAGATAGCATTATATTACACGCATTTGGCAGATAGCATTATATAAAATTGATAGCCACGATAAGCTTTTACAACATTGTCAATAATTTTAGCATCATATAGAATTTTCTGTAAAGTAGCATTATATTGAAAAGAGCAGAAAGATAGTCTTATATTTCGGCTACTTTTTAAGATAGCATAACAGCATTCTCAAAGTTAGCCTCTTATGAATAGGAGTAGTCGAATTGTGTTTATCAAATTTTATAGAAAATTAACATTAAAATAAGCCCAAGTAATTAAAAAAAAATATTCATTATTTTAAAAATTGTATATATTTTCATGAAACATTGTGATTTAACATATTTTGTAATATCTTCTTAAAAAATGAATGTCACTGCGTCCTGAGTTAATTTTCAGCGGAATTTTGATGGCTTTTAACTTATTTGACAGAATCTTTGATGTAATTAAATTTAGGATAACTTAAATGATAATTGAAAATAGGTGGTTTTATATTTCTTACTTACTTACGAGCAGTATATATAGCTAAGGTGACGCCTCCCATATGCCCTCAAATAATTGCAAATAAAAAACATTTTTTTTAATGAAATATTTAAACCGAAATGAAATAGACAAGGTTGGACTTGAACAGAAAAAAGTGAAGCAGAGACTGTGAAGAAGACATTGAAGAAATAGATTTACAACTAGTTTGCCATAGAAACCAAGGGATTGAAACACATAGGAGTGAATTTAGATTTATAAGGAGATAGAAAAAGATAGATGGGGATCGGCGAGAGTTTTAAAGGGATAGAAAAGTGAGTACTAAAAGAGATAAGAGAGAATTTTGATTGACAAGATGATATAAAGGTATAAAAGAGAATAGGCATGAGATAGAAAGGAATAAAGAGGTAGAGATTGAACAAATAGGATAGGGACGAATTGAGTTTGACAAGGAAATAGAAAGGGATAGACAAGAATAAACGGGGGATAGGAAGGAATAGAGATGTGGGGATTGAAAGAGATAAGAGCGATTTTGAGTAAGAAAGAGATAAATAAAGATAGACTGTGTTAGGCGAGTGATAGAGAAGTATGGATTCAAAGAGATAGGCGTGGATATGGATTGAAATAGAAATAGAAAGGGATAGAGAACTGGAGATTGAATGGGAATGAAGCGAGTTGATATTGACAAGGATAGACAAGAATAGGCGAAAGATAGGAAGGAATAGAGTAGTTGGGATTGAAAGAGATAAGAGCGATTTTGTGTAACAAAGAGATAGAAAGAGATAGACTGTAATAAGCGAGAAATAAATAGAGATAGAGAAGTGCGGATTCAAAGAGATAAAGTAAACTTTGATGGAAAAGGAGATAGAAAGAGATAGACGGGGATAGACGATAGATTGAAAGAGGTAGAGAAGTGGGGATTGAAAGAGATATAGGCGTGGATGTAGATAAGCAATAGATAAAAAGGAATAGAAAAGAGGAGATTCGAAGAGACAGAGCAAACTTTGATTTAAAAGGAAATAGAAAGTGATAGATGGGGATAGAAAATAGGTTGAAAGAGGTAGAGAAGTGGGGATTGAAAGAGATAGACGTGGATGTATATAAGCAAGAGATAAAAAGGAATAGAGAAGTGTGGATTCAAAAAGATAGGCGTGAATGTGGATTAATATGGAGATAGAAAGAGATAGGCGAAAGGTAGAAGTAGATAAAGAATCTATCCCTTTCTATCTTAGGGATAGAAAGAGATAGAAAGGGATAGGATTTCTATCTCTTTACTTTCAGCAGGGCAGATTCAGGTAAATATTCGTTCTCTTGTGATACATTGCTTCCTCCAGCTTCACAGAAACTATCATTTTCTATTTCAGATGAATTTGCTTCCTGAATTGCTGATAATTCTGGACTTTTATCTCTTCGTTTTCTTTTCCTTGTTACCTTCTTTTCAGGAACGAGGATACAAGAAAAATTGTCTATAACCAATGATATTCTTTAAAGTAGAGGAAGTTCCATGTGATTCTATTCTATTTCATTATTATCATCTTTTGAATCTGAAATTGGTGTCTCAATGCGTTCATATTTCCTGGATTTCTTCACTACTCCGTCCGTTAATTTGAATTGCTTCATCGATTCTCGCATTCTTTTTATTTTCTCTTTTTTACTATTAGGCGACAATTTTTGCACACATTCTTTACGCGACCATTCTTTAATTTTTTGAATTCAGAAGGGCCTTTATCGTAATAAGATTTTCCAAGATCCAATTTCCATTCGGACAAAACAGCTTGCCGAGAAAGCTTAGGATTTTGCGACTGTATTCTTCGTTGAAATCTTTTCAGTTTCTTTCGTGTTTGATTCTAAACTTTCTTGATGAGGATTATTTAATTCCAAATTTTTTTCAGGTAAATCCGACATTTCAGATGAAATCTTTTCAGTTTCAATCAATTCCAAATTATTTTCAGGCAAATCAGTGTTAGTTCTTTCAGATAAATTATCAGTAATTATTTTAGAGTTCTTTTCCATCACGCACTGGTAATCCTATGTTCTTCTTTTGTAATTTTCTTCTAAGATTAGGGCGATTTTTCCTTCTTTTAGTAAATTCCATGTCACACCATAAAGTTGCTGTGGAAGAAACAGAACACCAACAAGGAAAAATAAAATGAGTGTGTGATTTGAGTGAGTGGAAGGACTGGTGAACGCACTATTAGGTGGTCCACTCGTAAAATGTAAATCTTCAAAATGTAAAAGATTTCTAGGGTTGTGAAATCATTGGCGAACGCATTTGAGTATGTTACACAGTAGGTCCACCAATGAATTCCCCTTGTGTGTGATGAGTTAATAATTCCCACGTTTTTGATATGTTTAAAGAACAAAGAGTTCGTGCTTGATAAAAAAGAAAACAAACGGGTGTTGAATCTGCGATGTAGATTTCCGAATCCAATTGAGTGCACCGATCTCGATGCAAGTAGCTCATCTAGATTCAGTTAGGCAGAAGAATATCGATCCAACATGCTGGGTTGAGTGGAGTCTTCTAGACCGAGTCGGTTTGGCTGATCCACTGTTGCCTAAATCCAAAAAATTGAAGGTGTGCAGTTTCAGTACCTGCGGGAGACGAACTGTGTCGAGTCGAAGAGTGTGCCTATATTTATAGACCCACGAGCTCGGGCTGTGTGAGCCAATCGGAGACCATGCAGGCATCCGATTGGCCCTTGTGAAAATCGGGGGAATCTCGAACGATAATTGGTTTTCATGCACGGAGAGGTGGTTGTGAACCACCAGAGTCAATAAACCTTCGTCTCATGTAGACGAAGGTTTATTGACACTTATTACCTAAAAATATTTATTATTATGAACGTATAATTGGTATAACTAATTTGCTCTTATGGTAAAGTATTACATTCCCTTAATGGCACGTCAAGTCTTGTAACACTTGCAATTTGCTGGCGTCCGCCAGTGTGGGTCTTGACCATCTGTTATTCGTGCTTCCAAGTTACCGTTCTATGAGTAACTGATCTATCATTCTTCAACTCATAATGTAGTCTGTTTTCCATCATATGTACAACCTGCTTCCGTGCTGAATTGTTGGGCATGTTTGTATCAATATATAATTAAGCACATTAAGCACATTCACTCAAGTTAACTTCTTTGCCATGTTATCTATCTGACCCATCTAGGGTTGTTTGCTTCACGGCACGTCAAGTCTTGTAGCACTTGCAGTTTACCGTATAATCGGGGTCGTGATTATTCCAGGTGTAGGAGGAGGAAAGGTAAGTAGCCGTGAGGGGCGTGAGAATTAAGCGCAAGTCAATCAAGTAGAAAAATTGTCAATTTATTTACTAAACTTACATAAGCACGTTTGTGCGAGCAAAGAATAAAGGCCTCCGCGTCTGCTCCAGAGGTTTGATTCCAACCGGCCGCGTCGTCCTCGACGGGGCGGAAACACAACAATCCCAAATAAGCACAAGAAATAACTAATATGCGCACAATACTCCAGGGTGCACCGGAATGACTAACAGTTATGATGGTTTAGCGGCAACACGTGAAAAGCACGGCACGCGGCAGTATTCAGCAATGGAGTCGAGACAGAAGTGAACACGGAGCGAGCAAACAGCTGCCCCGCGTCGGCCTTCATCGGCTAACTCCGCCTAACATCAGCCCACCGGCCGGGCAGTGCCGACCCAATGCGTGGGGACCAAGGGGGCATGTAGTAATAGCCATGTTACGACCGGCGTCCGCCAGTGTGGGTCTTGGCCAACTGCTATTCCTGCTTCCAAGTTACCCTTCTATGAGTAACTGACCTATCATTCTTCAACTCATAATGTAGACGGTTTTTGATCATACAACCTGTTTTCGTGTTGAATTGTTGATCATTTATGTATCAATATATTATTAAGCACATTAAGCACATTCACTCAAGTTAACATCTTCGCCATGTCATCTATTCCAACAAGATGTCAAGGTCTGATTGATAGGCAATAATTCCGCAGTCCACAATAAAGAATGCTGCAGAGGCTGCAATGTCCCTGACCCATCTAGGGTTGTTTGCTTCACGGCACGTCAAGTCTTGTAGCACTTGCACTTTACCGGCGTCCGCCAGTGTGGGTCTTGGCCAACTGCTATTCCTGCTTTATAACCCGTTATGATTGTTACTAACAGAAAGGGAATTAGGGAATGCCAGTAGGGAGCGAGAAATAACAAAGAACAATTATAAAGAACAGAACTATAATTAACTTACCGTTTACAAAGAGCCGGCTCCAGCCCTGAAGAACAAATAATAATTAGCACGTAGCGCAAAATATGACAAAGCAGCAAACTCGTTAACTGGTCTCACCCGAAACTACCGAGAGAGATTCTAATACGTCCTGACAGACAGCTGTCCAAAACGAGAGAGCGCGGGGTAGCCGACCGACGACTCGCAGCACCGCTGCTCGTCGGCTCGTGCCCCCGCCCCTACGCCTGTACACAGGCAACCGTCGTAACAGCCATGTTACAGCTTCTAAGTTACCGTTCTATGAGTAACTGATCTATCATTCTTCAACTCATAATGTAGACGGTTTTTCATCATACAACTTGTTTCCGTGTTGAATTGTTGACCATTTATGTATCAATATATAATTAAGCACATTAAGCACATTCACTCAAGTTAACTTCTTCGCTATGTCATCTATTCAAACAAGATGTCAAGGTCTGATTGATAGGCAATAATTCCGCAGTTCACAATAAAGAATGCTGCAGAGGCTGCAATGTCCCTGACCCATCTAGGGTTGTTTGCTTCACGACACGTCAAGTCTTGTAGCACTTGCAGTTTACCGGCGTCCGCCTGTGTGGGTCTTGGCCAACTGCTATTCCTGCTTTATAATCCGTGATGATTATTACTAACTGGAAGGGAATTGGGGAATGCCAGTAGGGAGCGAGAAATAACAAAGAACAATTATAAAGAACAGAACTATAATTAAGTTACGGTTTACAAAGAGCCGGCTCCAGCCCCGAAGAACAAATAATAATTAGCACGTAGCGCAAAATATGACAAAGCAGCAAACTCATTAACTGATCTCACCCGAAACTACCGAGAGAGATTCTAATACATCCTTACAGACAGCTGTCCAAAACGTGAGACTGTCAATATACACTTGTAAATTCGCGGTAGATCTTTCCAAGGACACTGCTTTCTGTACTATGTGCACTATGCGCGTTTTCTTAATCTCGACTAAAGCCATGACGCGAAATCACTCAAAAATTTCGAAAAAGAAAAAATGAATGAAAATTTGTTGCCCCGACTGGTGGCGATACGTACGGAGATGCCCCCAAAGTTGTGTACAAAATGATGATTTGTAGGAAAGGTTTCGAGGTTATAAAACCTGTCAAAACATCGCGCATGCGAAAATAAAAGAAAGTGCAATATCTTAAAATTAAAAAAATTGCGAAACACAAATTGTATTTTTCAAAGAAAGAGATTTCTTTTAAATTGGTCCCGAAACGATTCCGGTGTTTTTAAAACGGAAATAGCATTATATACATTGGTATTTCCAAAAAATTTCATTAACAGAAAATCTCACTCTCAAATGAACTGAATTAAAATGCAGGCATTTCTTCTCAAAATAGATAATGAAATCGTTAAAAGGATGTATTAAAATGATTAAAGACCATCAAAAGGTGTTTAAATTTCAGGAAGAGAGGTTAAATGGAAGATTTAACCTTCTACGTCGCCCGTGGCGTTGCACAAAGAATTTCAATTCAACACTGATTTTATTATTTTTTGATAAAAAGATCAAACTGATTTGAAATTTAAAAATTCTCCATTAAATAAAGATGTTATTGCATGAAAGTGAAGAAAAAACCCGTGAAGACGCGACCGCACTGCGTCCCGGCGTCGCCTCGTGGCGTGGCCACGAGAGACGATTCGATTTTTTCACAAAATTAAAGAAATGAGACCAAAAATGAATATATTTTTGAAATAAATGGACTTATCTTGCAAGATATCCCAACTGATGTCCTCCTGGATGCCGAGATGCCTCCCCTAGGAAGCGATTAGTGAGAGTAGTCAAAAGGCGTTCGCGGAAGGTTAACATACAGTTGAAAATTTCTGACGGAATGAGGAACATGGCCGACGCACGAAAGCAGCTCGTCTACCGCGCCGTGGCGACGAAATGCAATATGACGTATTGAGTGTGGTAACTCGCGGTAACTCGCTACCATGTGGCGCCAAAATTCACGAATGACGCCAACACAAGTTTTTCACTATTTACACTTGAGCATTTTCCACTTGTGAAATCCTTTTATGTCCTTTTTTTAGAAAAATGAGGCATGATTAATTTCATAACCTCACAGGAAGCACCATGTTTACGCGTAGGGTAAAATCACCTGACCTTAACGGTTTAGACGACTCAGTTCTGATTAAAAAAAATTAATTGTTTGATTAATGTAAATGATTCTTTTGATAATTAATGAATTATTGTTTTAATTGTTTCAAAAAGCACTAGATCTTTGAATGTGTTATGTCTCGGGAGAGATAACACACTCTTCAATTTAAAAGAATTAGAGAGGTTCCTCGTTTTAGGATTGGGAAAGGATTTCTCAATCTCTGGGATGAGGATAGCCAGTCAGATATCAAATAAGAATATATAGAATTCAAGAATTACAAATAGTATTTATTAAAAGTTGAAAAAGAATGAAAATTGGATCTTGAATTTACATATAAAGTGAAACCTCAGCCTTTGATTAAAATATGACCTTGAAATTATTTACCTTTAGTGAATTTTTAAAATGTTGGTTGTTTTCGAAGACCCTCTCGAATTGGTGATGTTTGTTGGCACACTCACTCGTTGCACCGTTTGGATTTGATTTTTAGAAACTGAGTCTAACTGATGATTCCGGAAACTGAGTCCGATTTGATTTCTGGAGACTAAGTCCAACTTAGCCCCTGGAGACTAAGTCCGATGTTTGATTTAGAGACTGAGTCCGACAATTAGACTTTTTTAGAGAAACTGCACTGACTGATGATTCTTGAGGCGGCGGATGTTCTTTTTTACAGACTGACTCCTTGGACCAATTTCCTCTATTTTTATACTAATTGAGTCGCCCCTCTGTCTTCTCACCCCTGTTAGGACTAGGGTGCAGAATGTTCTAGAATGTTCTAGGATATTATAGAATATTCTATGGATATTCATAATTTTCCATGTGTGTCCTCTTGATTCTGCCGTCTGAGATTGTCGTGGGAAAGGGGAAAAGAGTGAGTGCACACGTTTTAGGGTCGAGAGGGTTCGGCAATAAAAATCTAGTCGAGAGAAGTCGTAAATTATACAGACAGACATAAACAAAGATAGACGTAGGGTATAACATTGTACCGAGGACATATGGTCCTCGGACCCTTTGTTATTTTAGCAAGTGCACGAAGAAAACTGCCTGACAATTATGTTTTTTAGGCTGGAGAGTTACGTTTAGTTAAAGTATTCAAGATCCTTTTACGAAAAAATATTCTTACAAAGAATTTAGAATAAATGATAAATTATAATCTAAATGCCAGCTAGGAAACATTAATTATTACGGCTGGTCTTATTAAATTACATTATTATGTGCCAGCTAGAAAGACATTGATATTGTGGCTGGTCTTCTTTACATTACTAAATGCCAGCAAGAAAGACATTGATATTGTGGCTGGTCTTCTTTACATTACTAAATGCCAGC
>CAJFCO010000406.1:33873-45487 GCA_904066015.1 Synergus gifuensis
GGTCTGATTGATCGCCAATAATTCCGCAGTCCACAATATAGAATGCTGCAGAGGCTGCAATGTCCCTGACCCATCTAGGGTTGTTTGCTTCACGGCACATCAAGTCTTGTAGCACTTGCAGTTTACCGGCATCCGCCAGTTTGGGTCTTGGCCAACTGCTATTCCTGCTTTATAATCCGTGATTATTATTACGAACAGGAAGGGAATTAGGGAATGCCAGTAGGGAGCGAGAAATAACAAAGAACAATTATAAAGAACAGAACTATAATTAACTTACGGTCTACAAAGAGCCGGCTCCAGCCCTGAAGAACAAATAATAATTAGCACGTAGCGCAAAATATGACAAAGCACCAAACTTGTTAACTGGTCTCGCCCGAAACTACCGAAAGAGATTCTAATACTTCCTGAGAGCCAGCTGTCCAAAACGTGAGAGCGCGTGGTAGTCGACCGACGACTCGCAGCACCGCTGTAAGTAACGGTAACGGTAACGCGTTACTTTCAAACAGTAACGTGTCAAACACTGATGTTTTGCGTTGCGCATGATATTTCCAGAACGGCTCAACCGATCAATATTTTCATTGTCAAAAAAATGACGGATGTGTAAACACAAAATTTTTATTTTTCATGAAAAAATTGCTCATTTTTCAGTTAATAACAAACAAAATAAAATTATAAATTAAAATATTGATTTTTGAAGTACTTCAAAGTTATATTAAAAATTACTGGTTAAAATTTGGTAATAATCGGTTGAGCCGTTTTAGATATGTCATGCGCACCGCAAAACACCTTTTTTTGTACTTCTGGAAGATTAACTATAAGTTGCTTGTTTATCGATATTTTTACCGTAAAAAATTACTGTAACTTATTCTATAAATATTTTTTTTTTCGAACTGTAGAGTGTTTGTGATTCTATACTCCTATGGCTCACATTGTCAGAGTTATTTTTCATGAAACAAAAATAAAGAAAAATAAGTGTATGACTGCTGTGAAATAATTTTTGCCCCAACTCGGATTGTTTGTTGCTTTTGATCAGTTGATTAATGGGTGCTCATGTGCTCCAATCAGCTGAGGCTCTATTCTCGAGTACGTTCGAACAATTTTTGTATACGAATGTACTGTTTGTCTTTTTCTAATCACGCGAGTAAGAGTAAGATAGAAGCACTAATTCGTAAACGAAAATCGTTCGAACGAACTCGAGAATCCAGGCCCTGTGCTCAACGCAAATACTGAGTTAAGTAATTCATAAATTAGGTCAAATGTGTGTGTATTGATGTACCATATCATACCTTACTTTCACAGTATGCAATGTTTTATTTAAAAAAAAAAAAGATTAGAACTTTTAGTGTCAGAAGTGGGATTATTACAGACTTGTGCTAAGAGCCTATTGGGAGATAATTTCATTTAATTTTCACCATGATCGCGGTCATGACACATTTATTGCCTCATAATAATGTTTTTAATTTTTAGAAATCTGACCAGACCATGGATGCAGCCAAAAGAATTGTACTCAGAATATCAATTGAGACTGATAATATCTGATATATCTACAATAAACAAATTGAATATCTTGCAACAATTATTTGTTTAAACAATTATAGAATGCATTTTACAAAATTTGCTTTTCTTAAGGGCATGCTCTGCGCTCGGTTGTGAAAAATTTTTTTTGGCGCTCACCGTATTCAAACGAAATCATATATCGCTCTCAAAATTTGGAATATAGGAAATGAGACATTAAATTACGTTTGTATGTTTAGTTAGAGCCACAATTTTGAAAAAAATCAGATCCCTACTTTACCGACTTGATTTTTTTTTAATTTTGACTACAACTAAATATACAAACGTAATTTCATGTTTGGACATGGTGAGCGCCAAAAAAATTGGTTACGTCGTCACCGTAGAGCATGCCCTTAAGGATGACTCATTATTACTGTATTTGTTTTTCTTATAACAAATTTATATTTCAACAATTACGTTAAAAATAGAAAACACTATTTAGAAAAAAAAGAATATTTAAAAAATTTAATAATAACGATAAATTTTTAATTGTTTTGTTGGATGAGCGGGACTAGGCGCAAATCAATTAACAACACTTTAGTCTCTAACGCAAAACTTTATTAAAATATCCTCTAAGACAATGTGAACACTTTGCCGGTCTCCTCAGAGAACCACAGACTGATCACGTTGTGATGTACCGACTGACCAACTACGGTAATGCCATCTTTTGAAATATTGATGAAGCTCTAATTCTTACATGTTTATTTAAAAGAAGTAAAAAAAGTTTTCAATAGTGTATTTAATATGTGAAATTTTAGTTTATCGATTTTTGGGTAATTGATTGATCAGGTGTAAGAACAGTGTACTTACATTTTTAGAAGTTATATGCTTCCCATGTGTTTTCAATATAAAGTATAGAGTAAATGAAAGTGACTTATAAAAATACAATTAAAAGTAACTTATATTAGCGAACGGAAATTTATATGCGAGGAAGAGAGAGAAAGGATGTGCGATGACGTAAAGCACGAATTATAGGTAGTCAGTCTGTATCTGGCTCTCGGAGTGATAACACAAGATAACGTTGAGAAACCACTGTACGACTCTCAGAACGCGAACTTGCGAACACATTTATGAGCGCTATCGGAATTAGGCTCACGGTACGAAATACTCTAAAATACGATTTTGAAAGTAAAGAATGCGGTACGCGATTTAGTTCTTAAATTATAAGTTATATTTAGATTTTCTTTAAATATGTTACTTTTTTTATATTCTCAAATTTGCAGTACGAGTCTCTCTGCTCCTTTCAATTCTCCCTTACCCACGATCGTCATCTTGGGTAAATTATATAATAAAATAATCTATTAAATAAATAAAAAAATTAATTAATTGAAAAAAATAATATAAATTTGTATTTTTATGAATACTTAAATACCGAGAGGTTTTATTAGAAATGAAATATATTTACCTAAATTCTAAATAAAGAGAAAATTTTTAATATTTAATATAGATATTAAATTTTCTTAACAATTTGGCATCTTTTACTTAAAATAACTTAAAATAACTTAAAAATAATTCAAATAAAAGTTACAAGTTTCTGACGAATTATGACCTGAGTTAGAAAGAAGGATGAAAAGTAGTGGAAAAATTCTGGGGGAGAGGGTAAAGGCACAGAACCGCAGTATGCAGTATAATCAATATTTGTTGATTCAAAAAGAGATGTCTTGGAAATTAACTCAGTTACTTAAAAACTTTCCTTGAAGCTAGTTTCTTTCTTAACTCTATATGCTTAATTGCTGTTGCAAAAAATTAAAATATTGTTGCAAAATAAAACCTGAACGAGTGATTTTCTAACTCTGAATACTACTGTAAATAGTCTATGCGAGATAGTGATGAATAGATAGTTTGTAATAAATGAGGGCAGTCGGAACATTGTATTTTATGTCTTCGTATTACTTTTTCTGTCTTGTCTATAAAATCTGGATTTAATTTATGTACTGTTAAAATAGAAATGTGATAACAGAGAAAGATTTAACTTGCCACAGGTATAATTTAAAATACGCCAACGACATTCACGAGTGTAATATAGTTATAACGTAATATCACTACGAGTTTTAATTAATGACATAATTGTAATTTTAATAGAACAAGCAGATTTCTTTAAAGTATTTATTTGAAAAAATGTAATGGTATTTTTTTTATTGGGACACGTGAAAGCAAGGAGCAGTGATCTTTGACAAAAAAGGTATGAAAATAAATACTACATACCCCCTTCAAAATCAACGAAGGAAACACTAAGATCTCAAATTTCTACAAGTAATCTCTATCACAAATTTCCAAGGTCACGAAGCCGAAGGGTAGAACATCGTCAACTACACCTTAAATTTAATACTAAGACGAAAGCTACTAGGATATGAAGATCAACTAACCGGAGTGCCATAAAAGCAAAAAGGACAACTTGTCTTCAACACTAATGAGGAAGAAATTGGGCCAAAAAATTCTACAAGTTGAGGTGCTGAATATAAACAACTAAATTCCACATTCAGTATCCAGGTTGAAGTTTCCAAAGCTTTATCTTTTGAGGAATCCGGCAGTTCTCGAAATCTCAGCTTCCTAATGCTGAGACTATTTCTCACTCTTGAATTAAAGTGATGTGTCCGAAGTGGAATCACGAGCTTCTCGGAACAATTTTGAGAATTCAAACATTTTTGCTTTTCCGATTTCTCAGCAACTACGACAATCTCGACTGTCTCGATGTCAGAAATCGGCAACTTCACACTACCTTCAACATCAAAGAAGGAGATATCAAATAGCAAATCCCAGTAAGACTGTGTATCGGAAATAAATAATTACGTCTTACTTTTAACATCAAGATAGAAATCACGAAGCTGAGGGATAGAAAATTTTTAACGACGCCCCACATTCAATATCAAATAAATACGATAATACTGGGGTCACGAAGATTAAAAAGAACAGGATGCAAAATGTCTAGAACTACTGAGTGAGGAAACTACAGTTCAGGTCTTTCTTGTGCAAGACTCTTTATCAAATCCTAACCATTATCCATCGGCAGGAAGTTCAGGATGGCCATATCATCAGAACTAGATAATCATCACTGGATCTCTATTTATCCTACCGATGACTTTAAAATTCGGTAAGTTCTCCTTAATTCTTTTTCAGTGATTCTGCTCTCTACTTATATGAAAAGTAATTGTTAAAGATTACTAAATTGTTCCCAAGTTTGAGATACGAGAAAAATTCACAAATTGTTCATGGATTTTCAGTAAAAGTATTTAAACTGTTCCTGGCATAAAATTGAATTTTTTTTTACAAAATTTCTTCGTATGTGAGATTTGAGAACTATGTATCTAAGTTCACAGTTTTCTCATCAAGAAATTGTTTCCGTTTAGTAAAACATATTTGCATTAGCCACTAAACCTTTTGTTATTCTCCAACTTTCACCAATCACTTACGAGTTTTAATTTTTCAGAACGGATCCATATTGAAAGAATCCTGCTGTCCATCCATGTTTTCTACGTGTCTCAATTGCAAACTAAGATCTCAACATGTATTATTTTTATCTTCTTCGGCCTCATCTTCGATTCACGATTCAGGAAATATATTCTTAAATGAATAAAATCTATGTAGAATTCAATTGGTAATTTGAAACAAAAGTGAAAAAGACACTTCACTTTAGAATTACCTATTTCAGCGCTACACTCATTTGTTTTCTTAACCCCTTCATTGGCATTGACGCAATAGTGCTTTAATCTTCTTTTTCCGTAATCAGCTTTTTTTTTATTCATAATCAGTATTGGTATGAGCCCTCAAAAACCCCAGGGTACGTTCGAGAATAAAAAATTTTCCTGTCATTTCGGTCACTTTTTGTCGAATTCTCTCTGCCAACAAAGGGGTTAAAAACTAATTTTAGGTAGTCAAACAATTACTAAAATAGTACGTGGTCTCTGTCAATATACGGAATCTATTCTTTATCTGCTATGCAGATTATTTCTTTAGTACTTACCAGTCAAAATAACCAATCAACCTATTACTCCAGCATGATTCATGAAATGTTCAACGAAAAATATGTAATTTTTCTTGTATTATTGTACAAACTATAATCAAGTGAAATTGTTGGGACAGCTTCAAGTGAAAATCTGCGTGGAATATTATTTTTTAAGTATTATCATAATTCAACAAACTAATCTCACGTGAAAATTTATGTATATTTCTACGTGAGAATTTTCACTGGAAGAATTAGTTTATCCATAATATTTTTGAATTTTCTAAAGTATAAATCCTGTAAATGGCGCATACTTATTTCCACCTGCATATTTCCACGTGAAATTCTACATCATTTAAATTTCGGTATTTACAATATCGACATTTTAGGCATAAAAATATAGATATTGATATTGCATCACTATATTGAAACGAAAAAGCAATAACTCAGTAGTGCTTGTGTCAGTTTTGAAACTTATATCTGTGATAATGAGTTTGAAATATTCTATTTTGCATTTAATTTTGAAAATTTGAATCTTTAAATTTATTTGTAAAATATGTTGCACATAAACGAGCTGTTGCTTCGTCGTTATTAATTGTTGGAATAAAAAAATATAAATTTTACAAGTGTTTACAAATACTACAGATGTTATATTTTTTATTTCATTTACTTTTTAATTAGTTGGAAAAACAATTGTATACTTCTAAGAATATTAAATCATATAATTTTATAAAGTATTTCTGGAGTAACTGAGGAGCAGATTTTATAAAGTTTCGATCCTAAAATAAGCAGCCTGCGTGATTTTTTTTGCAAATGTTGATAATTTATAAACTCTCTATTATAACTATAGTAGAGAGGGTGAAAGGGCCAAGGAGCGAAAGAGCGATTCGTTTATCATTTGAGAACATTTATGTTATATTATTTATGAGAATTTTTAGCAACTTTGCTATATTATCAAATTCGCTATATTATCAATATAATGGTTAGGCAAAATCTAAGAAAATAGGTTGTATGTTATTATACCTCAGAGATAATTCAAAGAGTGTTTTCAATTTCTTTTCAATTTTCTGCAATTTTTTTTCAATTTCGTCCAAAACGAAATGTTACAACAGTTTAACGATACTGATTCCGATTAACAATTGTTCAATGTCACATTACGAATTTTTGTAATAAACATTTGATTTTCGTGTTTAAAAAATGTCTTTTCCAGTCTTGGAATTTTTTTGTTCTAAAAGCTATAATTCTTGTACTAAGCATTGTAGAAAAATAGTTTCTAGATGAAAGTTTTAGCTAAAAATGTTAAATTGACAATAGTACCTCGTTTATCTATTAATATTTTCATTTCCAAGTTTTACAGGACTCAACAGTCAAAAGTGGTCCTTTCGCCCCACTTTATTCTAATACTATAAAAATTACAAATATATAACAACAACTTCTGAGAAAATAAATAAATAAATAAATAAAATTCTGCGTTTTCACTTTAAATATAAATTCTAACTACACTGTCTATTGTAGGACATAATATGTTTAGTAATAATATTAATAAAATGCTCTTTATATAAATGATCTTTTTTCAATCATACACTATCTTCGCAAATAGTATTTGAAGTAGCAATCGAGGCGCATTCAACTGTACTTATTCCACTTCTTCTCGAAGATCCAATTCTTCTTCTAACTGGCTTACTTGTACCGCTGAATTTAATCACAAATTTCAGTTCTTCAGTTAACTCTTCTTTAAATGAAACCTATAAATCATGAAAATTACATCAATTTTGGATGTTTTTAAATCTATAACTTTTGGAATTATACACATATGGATTGAATATAGAAGCTGAAAAAATATTTCTTACATTATATTCACGAGATGTTGATACTACACGTAATATTAGTTCTATTAAAGTCCATACAAATGAAATTGTTACACCAATACAAAGTACTAGATACACGCCACCCACGTTCTTTAGATTCAACTCTGAAGGAACACTAGAAGATACTTGCTGCTCAGAGAAAAGTATAGAAAAAGTACAATTAAATAAAACTTTTTTTTAATAACTTTGATAACATATTAAGGTGGTTCCACAATGTGACCTAAGAATTGTACGAACGCATTCGTTCGTTGAGATTAGAACGCATACCTTCGTTGAATCCCACTGCTACCAACTGTCGGGAATGTGAACTGGAATGTGAACCATCAGTGACATACGCCCGACAGTTGGTAGCAGTGGGATTCAACGAACGTATGCGTTCTAATCTCAACGAACGAATGCGTTCGTAGAATTCTTAGGTCACATTGTGGAACCACCATTAAAAATTTGGTCACGTACCACGCAACTTCCACCTCCATGTTTTTCTGACCACCATTTTAGTCTCAATTTAGACAACATCCCGTTTTCTTGAAGTTCCAAAATTGCTGAACTTAACTCATGTCGATAAGGTGCATCTGTGATGAAACAAATTTTAAGGCTTTTATAGGTTGTATGATTTTTTTTTTAATATAAAATTTTTTTATAATGTCCAATTATATTTTTATTGTGCCAAAAAGTACTTACCTTTCCTCATAGCGATACCATAACCCTTTTCATCAAGTTGTGGGCCTACTTTCGTGAGATTACAATTTCTCTCTGTTTCATATTCAATTGTAGAAGATTCCATGAAGAAAGCAAAATCTTCGTTTTTCACTTTAGTCGTGCCCTCGTCGTTTGATGATGTAAGACAATGTTTGGCATTCTTCATCATGGTTTCGTATATGTGCTTATACACTGTATCATTCGACCCCTTAAAGTAATGAAAATTACATTATTAAAACATAATGTAATTGTAAAATGCATGTTTTGTACATCGAATTAAAGAAAAGTTAAATTTTCCTGTGCATTTATTTGCATCAAATGTTCATTAAAAATCAAAAACTCAGCTGTCATCACGTGTTATACATAATTCAAAAATTAAGTGTGAACTATAATTAAATTAATAATAATAACTAACCCAGAAAATGCGCTCCAAATCTCAAAATTTATTATATGAAAAATTTTTTATTGGTTTGTAATTCTTGGATTTCTTAATGATATAATGATTCTTCAACTAATGCGAAGATTCTTGTTACAACACTTTAAAGAAATTGTATTAAAAATTTTTTTCGTTTAGGTTCCTTCCGTGAGAATTCATGAAATGTTAAAACTAGATTTAAAGAAAATTCTGTTGTAAAATTACAATACATTCCACAAATATCAATTAAAAATCTTTTGAAATTCTTTCAATTCCACGAAAACCTTTTAAATTCATTTTAAAAAATCTTAAAATTCCATAAAATCCATTTAAAGTCTTTTAATATCTATCTTCAAATTTCAAAAAATTTATAAAAAACTTTTAATAGACATTGTTTGAAATTTTTGAAGTACTTGTATTGTAATTTTACATTGCATTTTGAATTATGTATTATAATGTGTTGTAAATCACAATCATAGCTAATACCGATTTTTTACCTGAAAAAATGAAAGAGTCGAACCTCCTTTTTTTGCACCATACTTAATTTTGTTTTGCTTGCCAAGTTCGTACACATTATGAAATGGAACTACGGGAACTTCATAAGTTAAACTTGAAGCAAGATTGGCAGTGTAAGAAGAGACCATGATGAGGCAAAAGAAAAACCAACTTCCAGCTAATAATCTTGTCGAAATGCCTCTATTGAAAGGAAATTAGAAATTTATTAAGAGAGTATTATTTTTATTTTTTTTTTCTTCTCTTGAAAATAATCACTGTTAGAAAAATCTTTATGCAATTTAATATAATATATTATATGCAAATGACTTCATATACATATATACATTTGTAAGTTATGTATTACATAATATACAGTCAACTCTGGGTTGTTGTACCATTTAAATTACTAAATTAGGGTAATCCAGAGTCGACTATTGTGTATTAAATTTAATAAATGCATTTATTAAAGCTATTTATCAACTACATTAATTTATCAACTTTAATACACAAAAGTATAGCTTTCCATATACAAATGCTGTGTCTGAAAATTCATAAAACTTGCATAAAGTCATTTTCATATACATCGTATGAAATTTCATATAGATTTTGCTAACAGTGATGAAAATATCCTTTGATGTCTTAAGGCCATGTAAGACTTATCCGATCCCTACCTTACCGACATTTTTTTCTCTGCAACGTTACTTCTACATTTATTACGATATCAAATTGAAAATTTCTAATATTGAAGCTAAAGCATTAAGGTACGTTTAACTGGTCCTAAATATTGAGATTTATAAAAAAAAAAATTTTTTTCGAAAAAATTTTTTTTATTTTTACAAAAATTCAAGACCAGATAAACATATCTTAGCATATTTTCTTTAATTTTATAAATTTTCAATTTGATATTTCAATAAATGTAGAGGTGGCGTTGCAGAGAAAAAAATGTCGGTAAGGTAGGGATCGGGTAAGTCTTACTTACATGACCTTAAGGGGTAATACCACTCTAGGATTTTCAAAAAATCGATTTTTTTTTAGCTTAAACAGTACTTTAGAATCTTAAAAACAATACCCACTTGGTCCTATAGCGTAAAAAAAATTTAACATGTTTAATTTTCAATTTTCGCGAAGCGCCTCGGAGTGTACGCTCTATGTGCTTGTAAAATTTGAAATGCGTTTTTCTCAAAATCACTTTTTTCAAACTGGACAGAAACATTACTCGCAAGAACAAAATTTGATCAATTAAAAAATCCCTATGTACTTTTGTAGCCAATTAATTATATGCACTTTAAAAAAATTTTTGAGTTTTTGTTCTATGCCTCATAGTTCATGAGGAATCTTTACGCCCGTGGAGGCATCTCAAAAAAGGCGTTTTCGAAGAATGGATCTGTCGCCGAAATTTTATAAAGAAATGACAATAAATTTTTTTTATACTTCAATATGTGTGATATAAACCCTGTAATAAGAAACCCGATCCCTTTTTCCATCTACTCAATAAAAATTATCAAAAAAGGCCGTTTTTTAACCTCTCTAGAGTGGTGTTACCCTTTAATCACATAAATGGCTTAAAATCATTTGATGCACTTACGCAGGAGCAATTTCCGATCCTTGCTGCATCAGAGCGCCGAGCGTGAACCACAGGGAATTCGTGAAAGATAACTGATTTTTTAATTCTCGTGGATCATCGATGCATGGATATGGATTAACCCACTCACCAGGACACAGCCTTCCAATAATAAAAAGCTCTAGGGAGACAAATATGTAGGCGGCTGTTAAGTAGAACCAAACTTCAAGTTTAAGCGGCGACAAGAAAGACATCAAGCTTCCTTCAGCTTTATTTGGCCTCCTGTAGAGGATACCTATCCCTACAAAATATTGAAAATGTGTAATAATTCTCTCTCTCTCTCTCTCTCTCAAAAATAAAAAAAAAAAAAAACTTACCCAAACTCATGAATGGTAAAGTGAAATCTACAGCTTCTTCGCGTTGTTGCGTAATGGTTAAGTCAGCGATAGCGAGTTCAGCATCCTGTAGATCAATTGCAAAAAACTTAGTATTACATGTGATTAATGCATAGAGATATAAGAATAGAGGTGAAAAGGCATGCACTGAAAATGTCTCCCTAATACACTGCGGAGAAAAGGAGAAAGGAGATAAAAGGAACCCTTCCTGGAAGGGTTCCTTGCATCACCTTTCTCTCTCTATTAGGGAGACGCTTCCACTCATAGGAGAGCCTATCTGGCGTCCCAAATTCAAACGACGTCGTATCTACATTTCGGATTAGTCACTTGTCACTTTGAGAAACTTCAAAAAAAAATTATAAAAATACCTTCCTTGCTATTCATATTTCTGTATCTTTATTTTAGACCCGATATTGCAAGATGTTTGTTCGTAAATATAAACAGCAAGGAAAGCTTTTATAACTTTTTCTGAAGTTTCTCAAAGTGACAAGTGACTAATCCGAAATGTAGATACGACGTTTGAATTTGGGACGGCAGCTATCCTCTTCACCTCTATTCTTATAACTCTATGGATTAATGACTTTACAAACTTTTATTTAAATAGGAATAAGGCTAAAATCATGAATTTATGCTATGTTCAAATTATACATAATACTATACATTTTTTTCTTATTACACTCGAGTCTC
>CAJFCO010000406.1:77962-88721 GCA_904066015.1 Synergus gifuensis
GATTTCATTCAAAGCAAGGTTGGAGATTAAGCTAGGTTATCCCCACAGTTTGTGTTTACTTTTGTTCGGAAAGTTTTAAGTTTGTTTTTTTAGTGTTTTAATAATGTTTATCGCGAGTGTTGGTGTTTCTGAGGGACTTTCCCCCTCAAATACGTGTTTCGTCTTCCTAGAGGAAAAAAAATTGCCTCCCGATACCCTTTCTGTACGCCAGCATTTGGAATCAATTTTTGAGGTGAGTTTTCTAGGTTGGATTACCCCCTACATGAGCCTTAAGAGAATTGAAGAATTTGATTTTTAGAAAAATTGTTATTGTTAACATTATTTACATAGTTAAATTTTAGTTATTTACTAGCTAAGGGATATTTAGGAATGTAAAATATGCAAAACAATAGCTTACTAGTTAATTGAAGTCACAAAATTCATCTTATTATAAACGTCACTTTATAGGTTAGGTTAGACGCTAACATAACCTGCACACATTTGTGACAAAGTTTTCTCATTTACAACATGTGTAAAGCTCATTAAAATAGATAAATACACTATAATAGAAGTAAAAAAAAAACAGTTTATTATACTTTATCAGTTAATTAATCAAAAATTTCCTCCCTTGTCATCAAAATCTCTAAAATCATAAGTTCTCTTAAATTCTCAGAGAATTTAAGTCTCGGTTATATTCGCATTCTCGTTACCTTTCTCGAATTAATATAACCGACTAAGAACTCTATATAGGAGAATATTCCATACGGAAAGAAAATTCTAGGCAGCGCAACATGACAGAGCAGCGTATTGCGGCTCGAAAGTTTAGCGAGGTACGGAAGCACACGAATCCGTGAGACTGTACCTTGAATTTCAAAGCGTAAAGCGTCGTTCCGTGTATCGAGATTAAATCTAGTTTGAGGATAAAGAAAAAATATTTACTTAAACATTTATTTGTTCACTCAAAAAAATCAATAATTAACGAATTGGTATTTTTTTTTAGTTTAAAATAATGCCACCTCGGAAAAAATTGTAGCAAAAAAATGTCGAAAAATTCTTATTTCAGGTACAGTCCCCTGCATTAATGCCGTCCTTTGTGAATGTGTCATCTCAAGCCTAGTTTTCCTAAGAATTAATTTTAATGGAAATCAGGGTTGGGTTGACATCTTTACAAAGGAAGTCATTAATGCAGGGCCATGTACAGTGTTCGTCATGTATGCCTTAACATTTTTCACTAGGATTTTGCATTGAATGCGTGAAAAAATCTAGTGACAAATGTTAAGGCATACATGACGAACACTGTAAAGTAGAATGCATTAATGCCTTCCCTTGAAAACATGTCAACCCAACCCTGGTTTCCATTAGAATCTTTGGAAATCAGGGTTGGGATGACATGTTTACAAGGGAAGGCATCTATGCATTCTATTGTAGATACTTTATGTATCTATTTTTCAAAACGTTTGCTGTCTTCCATTTTATGCTCATTTATGCGCAAGGGGCGTGATTTATGAAGAGTTCAAACTACATATCTATATTTTCATCCAAGCTAGTCTTCAATGTTGGAGAGGCGACTGTAATCTTAATTTTTTCAAAATTAAAAGTAACCACACGGAGAAAAATCATCAAATTTGAGCACTTGGGAAAATTCATGCTTCGAACACTCGGAGCTTCACGTGCTGAGTACGTGAGTTTTGTGAATTCAGCACATGAGACCTTATTTTGTTTACACGCGCTCTTCGTGGCTCACGTTCTGAGCACTTGAGGCCCGATATTTATCACCCGAATTCCTTCAAATATCTAATATTTGATTTTTTCCATGTACAGAGTAAATGTAGTTTCTCTCCGTGCATAACTTTTTACTTTTCAATGAAATACATAATTTTCATGTATCAAATCTTTAAACGCGTTTTTCTCGAAACTCAATTTTTTGCAAACTTTAAAATTGGCGTTCATAATTGCTAAAAGAAGTACTTGACGTATTTTCATGCGTTTATTAAAAACACTCATTTCTACTAGCTCACGGTGTCAGAATATATTAATTTTTATTATTTATTCAATTATTAACTATTTAAGGGAAACATTTTTTTCGAGATTTAAACTTTTTCATTCTCAGCTGTTCCATTTTCAAAAAAACACAAAAATCTAAAACTTTCAAATTATACTGATAAACTAACAATTCTTGAAAGTTTGGATGTTTTAGATAAACATAACTTTAATTATCGTGTACGCCATTTGACACGCCACTTCTGACCATAGATGCTTTGGGGTTTTGTATCTCTGCCATTTAAAATCTTTTTCGAACAAAAAATTACAAATTCTGCTTCAATTATAATAAATAAATATGACAAATGTTTTCTAAAATTCGGACTACCTTTATTGTTGAAAAAGTTGTCCTAAAATTGGCTATTTTTTGCTCGCTTGCATGTACTTCTCCCCTTAATTACTAAAATATTTGAAATACATTTCTAGAAGATATTTTTGTTTTTCTACTTTTTTCTTCTTTTATGAATTGATTAATATTACAGATACAACGCACTCGATCGAAATGAGAGGCTCAGCACAAGCCTTCGAATATTCCACTGGAATAGCAATAAATCCCGAAGAAAATTCTGATCTTACCTACCAACGAATGGGAATTTATGCGTCGCCTAAAATCTTCGATTATGATGCAGCTATGCAAATCTCAATTGAGGAAAACGAAATTAAGCCTTTAATTTTGCCACTCATTAATTCGGAAACTTCCACCTCAACATCACAAATTTCTATTTGTTCAATGCAGTCAGGTAACCAAGATCCTTTACGAACTGAAATAAAAGAAGAACCTAATCTTTCGAACGAACTTAAATTACAAGATGAAATATCAGAATCGTATCTTAATCAAACTATCTCGAAAAATGGGATAAAGGTTGAAAACCCGGATTTACCTTTTACAAATTTAACATTTTTTGCATCAACAGAGGAAAAAATTTCAGAACTCATTTCTAGTCAGGACTTAATTCCTGATAACTCAGAGATTCCGACAGAAAAGATGCCGCAAATTATTTCAAATCAGATCTTTATTCCTGAAAACTCAGAGATTCCAAGGACGCAAACTCTAGATTTAGAAAAAGGAATGCAAATCGATATCGAGGAATCTGATATCAAACCCTTTCTTCTTTTTCCAGAAGCAAATAATTCTTCTCTGGAATCGAATAAACCAATTCTCAAAATACGGAATGATCTTGAATTGGGAATCAAATCCAAACCTTCTATTGCAAATCAATTCCAGTGTTCTATTGAATCGTCAATTCTGGATCAATGCGAATTAGGTGTGAGAATAAAAACAGAAAGAATAGGTTCCTCTGAACCTTTTAATGAACCTCAAATTGAAGAAATAAATTTGGGAGTGAATATCAAAAAAGAAAGATCTGATTCTGATTCAGCATCCCCTGACATCGAATTTATTGAAGAAGAAAATCGAGATTCTGAAGAAAACTTCCTTGGAGTGCAAGTAAAGCCAGAGGTTGATTTTTCTGAAACGAGTCAAACTTCTCTCAATATCGAAGCGAATATTCAAGGAAGGATAAAGTCAGAACCTGTTTATTTAGATTCGTTGACTGAATTTTCTAGAGTGGATTCAGAAATAGAAAGAAGATTCATTGACTATTCAGAATTCGTACAGGATGAGATTGAAATACACGAAGAAAAACCAGGACCTCTGCTTATGGAAAAATTAAGTGGTTTTGAAGTGCCTTCGAAAACTCTTACACGGAAGAGGATAGAAGAAGAGAGTGAATCCTTGCCCTCTGCCAAGAGGATCAAAGGAAGGTCGGGTGCTTCGAATAGTTCCGATTCTGACGATTTTGATGATTCTTTAGAATCAAAAGAGGAAGAAATAGTGACTGTGGAAGGAGAGGAAAGTTTTAAGAGTCTGACTTTGTCTCAAAAGGAGGAATTTAAGCGTTATATGTTGATTTCGGAGATTATAGATAGGAATGATGATCCGGAAGTAGTTGATATGTTTATTAGGGAACTTGACAATAGATTGAAGAGGAAGGAGGCTAAGAAAAAAAATGAAGTAATGAGGGTTTCTGAAATGAGTAGGAAAAGAGAGTGCAAGATGAGTGCGAAGAGTGATATAAAGAGAAGAGATAAAAGGGGGGAGAATGAGAGGGGACGAGTGATTTTGTATAAAAAATTAGAAGATTCAAGAAGGCAGAGTGGAAAAAGCAGAGAAACAGAGTCACGAAGTTCTAAAGCTAAAAGAGATAGTCCAAAAGAAAGTATCGAGAGAGAAGCTGAGCCCCTTTCGAGAAGATATGAATCTTCAAATAGTTCCCCTCGAGACAGAAGACTCCCAGTTGATCCTAGTCCAAGATCGCTGGAGCCTTCCGAATCTTCGAAAGACTCGACTCAAGTTCAAGAGCCGGAAAACGAAAGAAGTGATCTTCTTGATCGGAATTACCTAGGAGCGAGAGTTCTGGGTGATTACGATCTCTCAGAAGAGAGACGAAGATCGGATCCTAGAGATCGTTCGAAATATGGAGCGAGGACTGAGAAGAAGAAACTGGATTACAAAGAGTATTTGAAAAGAAGAGCTGAGGGAGCAAAAAGAGATGAGGGATCAAGGGATCCAGCTAGGTCCAGTAATGAGAATATCGCCTCTATCTCGAACTTTATGGATCCTTACAACCAATCCCAGCTTCTGGTGGGAGAAAAATTTAGGGAACCTTACAGTCAACCTCAGACTTTCATGGGTGAAAGATTCAGGACTCCTAAAGAAATTCCAAATCCAGTTTCTGTCACAACCTTCACCTCGCAAACTCTCAATCCAAGATTTATGCAGAGAGAAAATTCTAGAATTTCGGTTCCGTTTATAGATTCGAGACAAGCTCAAGCTCAATTCGGAATTCCTGGAGTTTCGTTTGATTCGAGATGTCAAGGAAGAGCGGATCTGCACTCCCCTAGTGAGGCTTCTCAAGATCAGAGATTCATTTATGGCTTTGAGAATTCTGGAGTTTCAACAGTTTATTCGAGTCATCACGAGACCAGATACATCTGTGGAGGAATGGAAACTTCCAGAATTCCCAGACCGCGAGATCTTCAGTCTTCGATCGACGAAGCTTTTTCTAGAGATCAAAGAGGAAAAGTGGAAAATAGTGGCGAGGGATTTAGGGATCGGAAACCTAGAGGAAGAGGGATGGAAGATGATGAAGTTCAAACCTTTTCGATGAATCAAGAAACGGGAGCAGTTAAAAGTGAAGATTGCTTGCAGCAACAAGTTAGTCAGTTGAATATGGAGGAAGAGGGAAGATTTGCAGCTCGTAACAGGCCGTTTGAATCGGTCGAGTTATCTGATGAGTTACTGGTGACTATTTTCTCTTGGGATCCAAAACTTTTCGAGGTAACGTGTTTTTCTTTTCCTATTATCAAAAGAGCATGCATTTCAGCTAACTTCATAGCGTTACCTTAATTTCTGACATTTCTGACGTCAGCGTAACCACTGGTTACTCATGAAATGAACAGTAAGCCTAATCACGTAAGTGTCCTAGCCTCAAAATATTTCAAATACGAAACACGCGCGCTCAAGCGCCCGATAGGTCTCGTAAAATAAAGAATGAAAGGGTAGTGTCGTCTCTAATCTTTCTTTTTTTTTTTTATAGAGAGAGAGGATATACGAGAAATGTTGAAAATTTGTAAATGATTCGATAAAGGAATTGGTTGAGAAAGAATTTTCGACCAAATAAATATTTGGTATAAAGAAAATGATTGATAAGCAATGGTTAAGAAGAAATTGTTGATGAATAATGATATTGGTGGTTTACAAAGAAAGTATATATTACACTAATTATATTATCTATTATACAAATTTTCAATGAATAAAAGTATAAATTAATCGAAAATAGAATATTTTAACAAAAAATATTGACGTAAAGAAAATTTGGGAAGAACATGGAAAATAGCACTTATCCCTAAACAAAATAAGTTTTGCTTACAATTTTCATTCCATTTGAAGAAAAAGTTAAAGACTATTCACTTTATTCAATTGTATTCGTTTGAGTCTTGACATGTATTCTTAATTCTAGTGAATTTAAAATATGAATACTAACTAAATTCCAAGTAAATTCCCCTAAACTCAAAAGAAAATCCTAAAATTTTATTGAATTTTTTAGTATTCTTTGAATGCTAATACTTTTGTTGAGTTTTTTGTCATTTTTTTTGTAGTTTTTGTTATCTCTTGTGAATTTTTTAAAAAATATCTTAATTTATCATGAATTCTTTTAAATTTATTTTGAAATCTTGTGAATTCATATTATACCTCTATTTGCCGTGGATTCTCTTCAGTTCTTTTGATCATATAAGCTTTGATGTATTTTTTTTTATTCTTTGAATTCTTGTGCATTTTTGAATTACTTTAAATTAATTTTGAATTTCTGTGAATGCAGCTTGAATTCCTAAAAGTTTTTTGAGGTTGTGCTTGAAATTTTTATTTAAATTTGAAACTTAATAATCTTCAATTTGAAAATTTTTTAAAGAATGGTTTGAAATTTAACAATTTTAAATTGTTACTTTTAAAATCGAATAATTTAAACTATAAAAATTCGGTATTTATTAATTGAATGGTAATAATAATAATAATAATATAATAAAATATTAATAAGTAATGTTGACATTTTTTTCACAGGGTGGCCTGTCGAGGGGTACAACACCAATCAGATCGCTCGGAACTGTTAAAAAAACTGCATTGATGTATGAAGACTATGATCATTATTGCTCAACAGCTTTTTCACTTCTTAATCTGGATGTCTCCTGCAAAATTCAAGAAGCCTTTACAAATGGATTAAACAGACCTTTGTAAATATAATCTAATTATTTATTATTTCAACATTCTAACTTTAAAAAAAAACTTTGTGTCATTATTAATTTATGGATTTTTACAGATTACAAGATTGCCATGTACTTCCAAGTACTATTCCTAAAATTAAGATACTAGCTCAACAAACGTTCCTTGTGCCGTTTTTACTGATGTCGAGCGTATCGATTTTAGATGATAGCATACCTTCTGCCGGAGATCTACTTCGATTTTCTCTAGTCAGTGAAAACAAAAAATCGGTTGTAGTCTTTGGATATTTACAGAAAGTAATTAGCGAAGGTAAATTTTATCTTTTATTTATTCATTTAATAACAACTTTTTAAATATAAAAATATTGAAAATAATTTAGGGTGTAACGGTTGGTTTTATTGGGATTTGGTCCCTTATTCAATCCAGCGCGCTAGGTTGAATAATAAGCGTTCACTTCGTTGCAGCGAACGCTTCAGTCGAGCCAGGGTCAATTTTAGGATTGAATCAATAAAACAATCTTTAATTTACAATTAACAAGAACAAAGAACATTGATTCCTCTATAAAATACAATTCTAACTAGAACCTAAGTGTAATTGTAACGGTGTGGTGTTTATATCGTGTGTGTATGTGTAAATGTTTGTGTGTGTGTAATTGACAGTGTTAAGTGTGAATTTAAGGGGGTCGTCTCATGTGACAAGCGTTTTTCTTACACTTTTTTATGAATTTTTTGTGACGAATAATACAGGCCAAATTGTCTGGTTTTTTTTGGGTATATTTACGAACTATTCAACAGTCATTATAAATTTTTTTACGTTAAAATGTACAGTAAAATCGACTGTAGAAATCTGGATTAACATTCGTGTCAAAAAAAAAGTTAGATGATGGTCAACACGATTCCAGCTGTTCTATTGATCTGAAATTAAAAAATCACCCATCATTTTAATTGGTAGATTTGTGGCTATAGCCGGAACCAGAATTGAATTAAAATTTTGAATATTATTTTTTTTGTGAAAAATGACGTTTTGAGAAAAACGCGTTTGAAAGTTTGAGTATGAATGAAATCAAAATCTCTTGATTTACCATCAGTCAGCTATGCCTGGTCCATATAAGAACAGTTAAATGTTAAATGTTAAATGCTAAAGTTAAATGTTAAAGTTAAATGTTAAAGTTAAATTTTAAAAATTAAATGTTAAATGCAAAGACAAAACTGAAATGTGATAAGCCTACCAGCGCACCCGAATGCGTCTGCCACTATCTATGTCTGCCACTTCTTGACGAATCTGAATTGCCAAAAATCCTTTCACACACACATTCTAGATGTGTTTAGGAAGCGATTTGTGCAAAAAAAATCGATTTTTTTGACCCATCACATGAGACGACCCCTTTAAGTGTGAGCCCGGTTACATAGTATATTACGTGACATGTGTGAACTGACGGCTTTTTTGAAACGAGCACGATGTTTTTGTAACGAGTCGTATACGACTCGTTACAAAAACGAGGCGCCTATAGGCGTCTCCCCTATAGGCGAGGCGCCGAAGGCGCCTTTGACGAAGACGAGTTACAAAAACAGCGCGTGAGTTTAAAAAAAAGCGGTCAATTCACACAAGTTCCGTACTATACTTTTCATAACGAGATCATAAAAATGGCGTGATTCGTGCCTCAATAGGCAATCGATATGGTAGGCTTTTTGACATAACCACGGACATAACCCTACATACACTTGTGGTTAAAAACATTGACTCACCTCTTCCGGTCAATGTGTTCGTATTTTCGTAACTCAAGAGCGTTACGAAAATACTCAGGCTCTTACAAATAAGAGTCTGTTTTGAACTCTGACGTCATACCGTGCACACAGAGCCATCATTTGGAATTATACTGAAGTTATACAACGTTATGTCAAAAAGCCTACCATATCGATTGCCTATTGAGGCAAAAATCAAGTCATTTTTGCTTCCTCATAGAGGAAGCTTTGTAGTGGTGACAAAATCCAGTTTCCTAAAAAAGGTTTTTTTTTGACATATTTCAAGGGCAATATATCTAACATGATGTCCTGAGAAATTATCCGTGTGTGTGTGTGTGTGTGTGTCACGCTTTTAACGATCCTGCAATATCTTTAGAACGCTTATGGGCATATCCACGAAAAGTGTCATTTTTCTGTCACCGTTACATTATAGGCAAATCTGAACTTAAAATACAAGTTAAACCGCACAAAAATTTACAGACAAACTCCCTGAAGTAGAAACAAAAGCTTACAGTCATTACATAGAAATATAAAATTCGTTGGATGCGCGGGGCTCCGCGCATCGCAATAGTCTCTGAGGCGGCAGGTTCACTGCTCGAGAGATGGCGAACTCTGGTGCTTGGCGGGAGTACTGTCGATCTTTGAATTCCAGACATCCTTCCTTCCTTCTCAATTACTTGATTCCTTCGAAGTGACATCCTTCGAGTGTTCCGATTGGCTCGAGGTTTACATGTTAAGAGAAAACTCGCAAAACGAAGATTAGAAATAATAATAGTTAGTTTCGAGAGTGCTCTGGGTTTGCGCAGCGGGACTCTCTCTCTGTCGGTCATATTACCGAGCGCGATTCAAAGTAGTTATTATCTCTGGTGCCGGCTGTTAGCTACATCTTTTGACGTTACAGAATTCTGCAACGTCACAATATATTTATTAAAATAAATCTTATAAGTTATACCTTAAAAAAATGTAAAAAATGTCTAAATATGAGAAGTAAAATTTTTTCTTAAGGAAATTTTCAAAGCTCAGACTATTAATAACATAATTTAACAATTTTATTAATTAAATTTTAAAATTGAAGCTATAACGACAGTCTCAGCCTATAGGGACTTTCGGCCTCTGAGTGCCGCCAAAATCTAACACCCAACAAAATTTTCTAAATAGGTACAAAATTTTTTAAAGCCAGTTAGGGCGCCAGGTATCTCTTGATACCGCCAAAATTTTTATTCTCGAAATCTTAACTTCGACTTTAACTGTTAAACGAACTTTAACCTTTCAATCTAGCTCAGATGGAGAGGGATTTCGTGGGGGCGCGGAAACAAATCAAACTCAACATGGTAAATTATTAAAAGAGAAAAATCAAAGTTTATTATAAAGAGATATGAGGTGAGATAGTTTACAGTGTTTGAATTTAATGGATGAGGTGAGAAACAAAAAAAAGGAAGGTTATTACAATTTGATTATTCCTTAGTTTGAAAGTGACGGAAATCGGAATAATCGCTATAAACGATATGACATTGTCCTCACAATGGTTTATAACCCTGGATCTAATTATATCCAAGTGACGTAATCAATCTAGTCAAATCCAACGTTACATCAAATCGAATAAAGATTTCAATTCCAGAAACTCGAAACTTCTCATTTAAACTATTAGCAAAGCAAAATCTCTAAACTTACTCTATAGTCAGAGTTCTCGAATTATTCTAAGTTCAAATAAATTCATCCATCAAACGCGAAAATGTGCAAAATGGCGAGAAGCCATGACATGAGCGTTGACTCAACGATAAAACTAATAGATTACGCAATTCGTTCTGAATTGAACGTCTCACTAACTATCATCCGGAATTCGTATGACGAAAAGCTTTTAAGTAGCTATGCACTCTGCAATTTTTATAATTCTTTCCCGTAAATCGCTAGAAAAAAGTTCACACGTGAACAGCCAGCACGGAACTGAGTGTTCATGGAGCTGTCCGTCTGAGCGCGCAGTCGCAGTTACGTAATTTGCGTTACTCCGAGAGCTGCTGCTCCCTGGTGGGTGAAAAGGGAGCTAGAATCCAGCAGAAGGACTGTGGAAGTGGAACTACCGCTAACCATTATGGCTGCGTCCATGTATTTTGACAGCTCATGTGTCTTTTCATAACAAATGTAGAAAGGTGTACGCTTTACACGATTTAAGTGGTTTATTTTGTCTACATTGTTGGAGAATGATTAAAATATAAAGATG
>CAJFCO010000406.1:98370-114728 GCA_904066015.1 Synergus gifuensis
AGACAGACAGACAGACAGACAGACAGACAGACAGACAGACAGACACATTCGTAAAAACATGTTTTTCGGGTTCAGGGGGTCCCAAAACGTGGACATTTGACAAAAACTGGGGGGGGTCAAATTTTACACAAATCTAATACCTTCTCTGATGAGAATGTAATAATTATGTTTCTTATCATTTTCTCTGCATTTCGTGTTATTTGGCTAAAAATTTGAATTTTCGATTTTTTAAGGAAATTCAAAAAGTTGTTATTCCTATCCTATAGGGTGTTCAAAAAGAAACACTTTTTATTTTTAGACTTTTTTTCATATCGTGCGTTGTTTGGCTTCTAATTTAAGTTTTCTTTGATATTTTTGGATTTTCAAAATGTTATAAGTCTTTCAATTTTGTTTTGATCCAAAAAAGTCATTAAGAAAAATTGTTCGACTTTTTGAGTACTACAAACGTACGTCATTAGAATTTTTAGATTAAAAAAAAAGTGGTTTCAAAATTTTTCAAAATGCTCCCACTTTTTGAATTTTTATCCAAAATGGCTGGCCAACGAACTTGACCTTCATTTTAGGACACTTAAAGAGTATACCAAAGGACAATCCAATCTGTCAATTCTTTCGAAAGTTATCGTGCTCACAAACAAAATATACAGACCCACAGACAGACAGACAGACAGACAGACACATTCGTAAAAACATGTTTTTCGGGTTCAGGGGGTCCCAAAACGTGGACATTTGACAAAAACTGGGTGGGTCAAATTTTACACAAATCTAATACCTTCTCTGATGAGAATGTAAAAAAGTCAAATACATTCTCTCTGATGAGAATGTAAAATTTTAATTTCAGTAATAGTATATTACGAACCTAGGCCAGGGCATCCAATATTTCTGGCCGAGTGTCGTATACTATTTTTCTTCTTCCCCAGCTGAAAGTACGTTAATTAATTAATAAAATGCGTTGCCGGTTGCTAGCTCTTTCTCCACTGTATCTATATCTATGCCCGCCTGACTTTTGCAAAACCGAGGCGGAGCCGAGGTTTTGCTGGTCATGACGGGTATTAAAAAGTAATGAAAAGTGTTACAAAATATATTATAAAAATGTACACGTTCAAGTTAAACTTTATTGATTTAACAATATTAAAATATACATTTCTTCTTTTTCCCTATTCTACGAATTATTTTCATTATTGCATTCACAGGAAGTTATATTGAAGACACAGTTGTTGAAAGTGCAATTAACAAAGTTTAATCCCTTCTTGCTTAGTGTTGAGCTTAAGTTTTCGTGATTTTGATTATCCAAATACTCATTAGGTTTTCTTGTTTTACACTGTGTTATCTGAACAGATGATTTATTTTTAAAGTTGAGTTTTATTGGTGGTTTATCCAAAAACAACCTACTTCCGGAGGTAACCGGTTTATTTTTATTTAAATCTGGCACGAGTATTTTATTGTTATTTGCTGTGACAAAACTGCTTTCTACGAATCCACCTTGATTTACATCTGGCACGAGTATTTTATTATTTGCTGTGACAAAACTGCTTTCTACGTCTCCACCTGAAAAATGTTTGTTATGAATAAAAAGTGTTATATAGGCGTATTTTAGTAATAAAGTAATGTTTTTTTTTTGCTTACTTGCAATTGCGTCAACAGTTTTTGTATTGAAATCTTCTGCAAAGTCTTCCCAATTCAAGTTGAAATTAGATTTGTTATTCTCATTAGCGGTGGACATCTGTGCACTAATTGATGCTTTTGAATCAATATTTGTTGTAGTAGTTTCTTGAATCACGCCTTCTTAAATAAGTTGTCTGTTATGCATAGAATTTTCTATGTAACCCTGTGCTATTATGTCTGAACGCCATCTCCCTAATTGTTTAATCATTTGCATATTTGCACTAGAATCAGATAAGAGTGTTGCTGACGTTCTTCTAAAGCAGTGACCAGTATATCTTTTTGGATTCGGTAATTGTAGATATGAAGCTATGTTTTCTGGTACTTCGCCTATTCTATGTCTTCCGACAGGTTGACGAGTACATTTTCCTTCTCTATAATTAATGAAAAATCCATCGCCGAACGAACCAGATGGTCTCAAGGAAATGTATTTTTTGACTTCTTCATAGAAAAGATGACCAATAATGAATTGTCCAGAGTAGTCGTTTTTATTGTAATTAATTGTTACTAGAAATTTGTTGCCCAAATCCTCCACATCTTCGAATTTCATGTTTGTTATTTCATCACAACGCGGACAACCACAGATTCCAAAGATAAGTATAACCTGTAAACATTAAACAAAATCCAATTAAGGGCGTTGGATCCAAGTTTTAAGTTTAAAATTGCATTTTCCCCATTTTACTCAACGAAAATTATAGATAAATATTTTTTCACTCTCTAGCGCTAATATTTTTTCAAATATAAGACTGTATAGAGAGTGAAAAAATATTTAGTTTCGATACTTTTTGCGTAAAACGAGGAATTCAAAATCTAACTTCAAAATTCAATATTTTCATTTTACTTAAAAAAAAAAATATTAGAATTGGATGTTTTTTCGTTCTATGCGCATGATTCTAGTTGAAAATTGATTAATACTACAGAGGGAAAAAATTACAATTTTAATATTTGTTAAGTAAAATGAAGAAATCGAATTTTTGGATTGGAACTTGGCAAGATATGTATTAAAATAAATATATTATATAAATAATTATATTTTCTGCCCTCCGGCCAGAAAGCGTCAACTTCCCTGCCGCTGCGCTAAACGAAGTTGCCGCTTTCTGGCGTCGTCGAGCAAAAAAATAGTATACACACCTTGGCCAGTAAAATAAGAAATATCTCAGATCACATGTAATTGTCGACCGAGGCAAAGCCTCAAATCACATTACATGTGATCTGAGACATTTCTTATTTTACTGGCCTAGGTATGTAATATACTATACCTTCAGAGCTAAATATGTATTATCAGGAGCTTTATTCATAAACGTCATTATCTGTTCCCATCGTAGAACAAAAGCTTTCTTAGGTTTGTAACCTTTAGCATTTGCTTTGATTATACTTTTTAATTTCAAAAAATGAGTAATATTAATATTCTCTTTCGTATTCAAAGTGCTTCGGAGCATACTCCAAATACTCCACAGAGTTGACGGCTTAAGTTTTTTTTTTAATTGTTCAAAATACACAATTAAATTGCTTTCTTCAGAGTTAGAGAGGGAATTTTTATTCTCCTCTTTCCACTTTTTGTAATTGCTATAGACTAGCAAATACCGCTCGGTAGACTTTATTGGTAAAGTTTCACTTTCCACTGTAAATTTTGCTTCTTCGTCAAAATTACGTAGAACTTCTTCCTCGTCCGCAGAACCCTCAGATGAAGAGTCATTCATTTTGCACGTTTTGTGTTGTTGACTTTTTATTCACAGAATTAGTTTTTTGAAGTTAAACACAGTTTTCCATTCCAGGTTATAAACAAATTTTTACATTCGCCTCATTTCTCATTTCAAAACAATTGAAAATAATATTTTTGAAATTAAGTGCAACGTCAGCAAGCCACAAAAATCTTGCAGCCAATCAGAGCGCGCGTTAAGTCTAGCAGGCCACAAAAGCCACTCTTCCCGGACTGAAATGAGGCCCGGAAGTCGTACTTTCGGCTAGAGGAGGAAAAAAATCTTTTAAATTCTTTTTTTAATACATTTAAAATTTCTTTTTACATTCTCATCATATTAAGCATTACATATTTGTGTATATCCCCCCCCCACCTCGAATTCAACAGATTTCCACGTTTTGTAATATCGCCGAAAAAAAGGTTTTCCCGATTGTACTTGAATATAAAAAAATATGATGAAAAATCGAGAATTCAAATTTCGAGTAAAATGTCGCGTGATACGACAAAAATTAAAAATAATACAATTGTTACTTTAAAATTAACAAGATACGAAAAAAAGTCTAGGAAATAATTCCTATTCAAAATTTCTACCAAATTAGTGAAAACTATTTGCATGATATTCTGCAAAATTAAAAAAAGTGTGCTAAGTAATTTCTAATTTAGTTTTTTTTTAAAACCAAATATTAAGTGCGAGTATTGAATGTCAAATATTTCAAAATCCCTACAAATTTTCTAATTTCTTTTGTAATGTTACGGTTTTCTTGGCGTCGCAGCTCGGACGCCATGTGCTGTTGCGTTTTGCCCTACCGTACGCTTCAGTGGATGCCAGGGTCAATTTTAAGGGCGAGTTAAATAATTAAATACGGATTTATTTTAACAAAATAATAAATGCGTTATATTTTCCTATAAAGTACATCTCTAAATTAGAAACTAAATGAATATGAAAATACTCAATTTTTATATGAGTGTGAGTGTATTGGTGAGTTTACTTTACAATATTTATTTTGAGAAAAGTGAGTGAGTTTAATACTTGAACATAATTCTAAATGAAATAATTTTAATTGTACGATCAAACGAACTTACCTGAAGTGAAGTTCGATCGAAATTATGCGAGTACGTCTCGTCCGAATAGATCAAATGTAGTAACGCTAGTTGCACGATTCCAATCCACAGTTTTTAAAGTCTGCGCCAAGTTTTTCAAGACTGCCACTCGGGGGCGTCGCGGTGGTCATATCGCCATTACGCTTTTTGAAGTTCAATCGCAGAGGGTTGAGGGTAGGGTGGGAGTGATCTATTCGGACGAGACGTACTTGCATAATTTCGATCGAACTTCACTTCAGGTAAGTTCGTTTGATCGTCCAATTATGCTACGACGTCTCGTCCGAATAGATCAAATGTAGATATTTAAAGAGCTAGACTGCGATTGAATCATCTTTATATATATATTTTTTTTAATTGTTTTTATTATTGTTTATTGAGAGGTATTAAGGACAGCGGTGGCATAACTGCAAGTGTTATCCCTGAGGGGTCTGTTATAAAAGGTGGCAAACACGTTGGAGTTCCTTGACCATCCAGCTGCTTGTCTTATTAGGTCAATATTGACGCCCTTCCTGTTGGCCGCTGAGGTAGATGCGTGTCGTGTACTGTATCCCGAAAAGATATTGGTATCAATGTTGCTTTCTTTTAATGTCAATTTTATCCAGCGACTGATGGTTTGTGAGCTTGCTGGGCGATGCGGTGATTTGTATGTTAAGAGTAGGGTGTCCTCACCCTTTTCTCTGAGAGGTTCGGTTTTATTTATGTAAGCCTGTATGAGACTTGCAACACATAGTTTGGGTTGCTCTCGGAAAAAGGGAAGATGCAACATGGGCTGTTCTTTCCCGACCTTGGTAGTTTTTAGTTTCGCAGGAATGTAAATCTTTACTTATTCTTCTAGAAAATTAATATTAGGTAGTCTGATGCTTGCTAAGGTTTGCAGGCGCTGGGCAGTTACTAAAGCTAGGAGGGTGGCAAGCTTTTTCGACATCGTCTCTAAGTTCATGTGTAAGTTCGGCCATTGGTTAGACAAATAACGCAGAACGGGGTCGGGGTCCCAGATGTCGTTCTATCTGGCTTTGGGAGGTTTGAGAACAGAGTGTCCTTTGCAAAATTTTTTGACAATCGGATTGCTCCCTAGATCGCAGGCTAGTATCAGCGATAGAGCTGAACGGTATGTGTTTATGGTGCCGTATGTTTTGGCGCCTTCTGAGACAGATGTCAAGAACTTTAGTGCATCAGGAACCGGAGCATCGAAGGCTGATATTTTGTTGTCGTGGCAGTATTTCCACCAGAGACTCAGGGGTTTCTCGTACTGCTGGTATGTGGTGTCGGCTAGTGAGGCGAGGATCGCTGCGCAGTGGGTTAAAAAAAAATTTTGCGGACAAATTGATATTCACAAGCTATTTCTGAACCGATTTGAACCTTTTTTTTTTTTTTAATTAAGCTTATAAAATTTCGCACAAAACTGTCGACCCATATTTTGAAAAAAAAATTTCTTTTTTTGAGTGCCGAGGTTCGAGAAATACTTGTATTCAATCCCAAATACCTAGAATCAATGAATAAAATATCTAGGAAAGTTGTCCAATAGCTTAGAAATTGTTTAAAAATTTATTGAATTTGTTATAAACAAATAAGTGGGTAAAAATGGATTCATGGGGATTGACAGTGATTCGTCAATTTATTCGCACTAAATATGAATCATTTATAGACAGAAACCGATTTTTAACTAAATTCATGAAAGACAATAAATAATTTGTTATTTCATAAACAAATTTTATAAACAATTAACCATATCAGGTATTTATGATGACATAAATGAAGTTTTTTCTACTGAATCGGCCAAAAATTTATAGACAAATGTCACTTACTTACCCGATTTAGTCATTAAATAATAATTAAAGATTGTTTAAACAAATTTAATTAACAAATGCACTGTTTGCCTATTTTTAGTGGTGGAAACTTGGTTCTTTCAACATAATCAAGTGTAAATGACTAATTTTTAAACCTTTAGGGAGTTTACATGACAATAAACAATTTTAATTATTAACAACAATTATATAAACAAATTTTTATCAGCTTCGGAATTTTTAGAGAAAAAAAATGTGTTTCTGTGATTCATGAGCAACTTATTATTTAACAATGACTCTTTGCTATCAATCAATAACAATTGATAATTTTTTTGACAAAAGTAATTAACAAATGCATTTCTCGGCTATTTATAAAAGTAATAACTCGGGGTTTTCAACGTGTATTACTGTTTATAACTAACTTCTAAACATTTTTTTATACTTTTAAACTTTTTATTATTTTTATCTTTCAAAGTTTTAAATCTTTTTTTTTTTTTGTAAAAAAACTATCCGATTTTTTACTCCTAAGCAGAGATATTAGTAATTTCTAGAAGCATTGCTCTAGCTTCTGGAAGCAATGGTTTTTCTGGCTTTACAAAATCAGTTCTTAAACTCGTTATATAAAGATCAGCGCAGAATAAAAGGTAATGTAGTAAATCAGTATTTGTGTCAATACGACTGCATTTTCTGGTATTATTTTCCGTGCACCTTTTAAAGTCTTTATTTTTGGCTTCTTGTGCCTCTTCTGATGATTGACCGATTGGAACAACGAGATTTGTTGGAGATTTTTTGGGAGATTCGAGTGTAGTTTAAAAGTATAGAAAAAATTAAAAAGTTTAAAAGTATAAAAAAATGTTTAAAAGTTAGTTGTAAACAGTAAGATACGTTGAAAACCCCGAGTTTTTACTTTTATAAATAGTCGGGAAATACATTTGTTAATTAATTTTGTTAAAACAATTATCAATTGTTATTGATTGATAGCAAAGAGTCATTGCTAAATAATAAGTTGCTCATGAATCACAGAAACACATTTTTTTCTCTAAAAATTCCGAAACTAATAAAAATTTGTTTATATAATTGTTGTTAATAATTAAAATTGTTTGTTGTCATGTAAACTCCCTAAAGGTTTAAAAATTAGTCATTTACAGTTGATTATGTTGAAAGAACCAAGTTTCTACCACTAAAAATAGCCAAACAGTGCATTTGTTAATTAAATTTGTTTAAACAATCTTTAATTATTATTGAATGACTAAATCGGGTAAGTAAGTGACATTTGTCTATAATTTTTGGCCGACTCAGTAGAAAAAACTTCATTTATGTCATCATAAATACCTGATATGGTTAATTGTTTATAAAATTTGTTTATGAAATAAAAAATTATTTATTGTCTTTCGTGAATTTAGTTAAAAATCGGTTTCTGTCTACAAATGATTCATATTTAGTGCGAATAAATTGACGAATCACTGTCAATCCCCATGAATCCATTTTTACTCACTTATTTGTTTATAACAAATTCAATAAATTTTTAAACAATTTCTAAGCTATTGGAAAACTTTCCTAGATAGTTGCTTCATTGATTCTAGGTATTTGGGATTGAATACAAGTATTTCTCGAATCTCGGTACTCAAAAAACAAAATTTTTTTTTTTTTTCAAAATATGGATCGACAGTTTTGTGCGAAATTTTATAAGCTTTAATATAAAAAAAAAAGGTTCAAATCGGTTCAGAAATAGCTTTTGAATATCAATTTGTCAATATCATCGGAAGTCACCAAAGGCTATTTTTATTTTGTCAAAGGCCCAAGGGGCCTTTGACAAATTGTGTCCAAACGGAAAATTATACAAGGAAAATTCGTAGGTTTCCCCCTTGAATATAAATCTTAGGTATTTCCTATACGGTTTGGCGACTGGGATCATGAGGAAGGCATCACTCAGATCTATAGTTGCCAAAAAGGCATTTTTGAATAGGGTTCTAGAGGCGGTTTTCCTATCATCAAGCTTAAAGTGGGTGGGGGGGGGGGTAAGAAATGTATTTAATTTTATCAGGTTGAAAATAAATCGCTTTTCCCCATTGGATTTTTCTTTTAAAAAATATGGAGAGATGAATTGACCTTTCACTGGTTGACAACTGACAACTGCCCCTTTTTCGACCAGTATATTGATTGCCTTTTGGTATTCAATTTCGTCCTTTTTGGGAATTCTAGCCTCTTTAGGGGTTCGAATTTGCCAAGGTTTGGATGTAAAGGGGATTTTGTATCCCATCACATACTGTAAGATTAGAGGGTCAGAAGTCAGCTTTGACCAGCTATAGGCGAATAGTTTTATTCTACCAGCAATAATACTTACGTTTATTTCTTGTTGCGAGGTTTCTGGTAAGCTTGGTTGCGCTGGTATGGGTATCTGTTTTGCCCTCCCGATTGGTATGTCCTCGGGTTCCTGCTGGGAGGGCCCTTGTAGTTTAAATTACGGGAGTGAGATTCTCCTCCGTATGGTGTTGCTTTTTTGTAGAATTTCGCTCCTTGGTTGGATGAAGATTGAGCTGGTTTCGTGATATCTTTTCCGAATTTTTCCGCAGTTCTTGCCGACTTTAAGCCCTCTGAAAAGTTTTCTCCAAAAAGAACTGTGGATTGGAATCGTGCAACTAGCGTTACTACATTTGATCTATTCGGACGAGACGTCGTAGCATAATTTGATAAGAATACAATGAATACTAGTTTCGGTGTGTGTGTGCGAGAGAGAGAGAGAGAGAGAGAGAGAGAGAGAGAGAGAGAGAGAGAGAGAGAGAGAGTTTCTCTCTCTTTATGACGATGTGCGGTGCGGTGAGAGAAAAAGAAGGGAGATTTCATGCTTATTTATTTATTAGATACTTTTTCTTTGCTTAAATTTCCTAGGTACGGTTTAATACGGGATTATCCCAGGGTGGGTTGGTTTTGTTGACCAACACACTCTATCCCTATAGTTGGCCATGGAGGTGCCCTCTGGTCAAGTATAGAGTGGATAATTTAGGACGGTAAAGGGGTGAGAGGAGTGAACCAGGGGTAGGCCAGGTTTGGGCCGACATACCCTCTGTGTCTGATGACTCGCCATGGGGGTGCCCGCTGGTCAGGCATCAGATGGTTCACCAGGATGGAAAATCAGGTGTCTTTCCTCAGGTTGGGAATCGTCCTCAGGTCGGCCCAGGATAGGTCGGTGCGAGCCGACGTATCCTTTTCCTAAGTGTGCGGCTGTAGGGGTGCCTGGCAGTCGCGCACCTAGTGGGTCTTCCTTGAAGAAGATCTCTAGGTTAGTCCCGGTCGCTCTGCTATGGTGGTAGCCCGCTAGCAGAGAGACTAGCTGAGTTTCACCGAGTGCGGACTTGCTGCTCCTCGGCGAACTGCCGAAATTTGCTTGATGCGTCGCTTATAAGCACTTGTAATTACGTAATGAATAGCCGGCGGATGGTAGGGGAAGCCGGCTGGTGGAAATCTCGCCCCGCTCGCTCGGTGACGTGAATTGATAGCGATAGCAATTGAGGGATAGGAATATGTGATGAGCGACAAGACTGCCCGTTACACTTTTAATATCTTTTGAAATCATTTGAAGCCCTTTAATATTTTTTTATATCTATTGCAATCTTTTGAATACATTTCAAATTAGTCCAAATTTATTTCATTGCAGTTGTCAAAATGGTTCTTGTTGGTCCGGATGAGGGAAGACGTGAACGAACCAAAGAGTTGAACTTGAGCAATTTGGCTAGAAATCACGTTGAAAGTGATATATACCGGTACCAAGAATCAATGGGTTTGAGGTCTATGGAGGAACAGGTTTGTTTCTAAATACAAATAATTCTTCACAAATTTTTATTTTCACTCAGAACAAAATTTAGATTTTAACATATATTTGCTTGTATTTCAATTCTAAAGTTATCTGATTTTTAATTATGGAAACTGTTGAAAAATTAAGGTTTACAAAAATTCCTTTCATTTCAAATTCGAACTCTAAATTTTAAGCTTATAATAATTAAAATACACTTTTATATAACTTTATATTTTGCTATTTCTTAACTTGTTTTATACAGGATCTCCATAAATGTAGTACCAAAAATATTTAGCTATTATTTTCACAGATGTCTCTATGATTATTAATGTCATATACACTCATGGAGAAAAATGGAAGTTAGCGGTTTTGTAACAATTGCACAAATTCTTTACACAGAACTTTTATTATAAGACAGAGTCCAAAAATACGGTAATCATTCTTAAAAAGATCAGTAATCGCTCCATATATTGATCTTTTCTGTACACAAGATATTTATTGAAAGAATAAATAGAATTCTTTACTTAAGATTATAATAAAGGGAAATGTTTTCAATTTGTACTTAAACTGTTAAGGCTACTTTAAACTGTACTCATAAAACTTATAAGTATATATTCAAGATTTAGTATCATTTAAAAAAGAAACAGCAATAGCAACAGAATATGCTGTAACGTAAAGCATTCGATGTAAAGTTGTCTTTGCAAAGGGGCAAGTACCACTCGGTCCTGGAAAGTTTAGTAATGTGTCCGAGACTCGATTAGAGGCTACTGCAGAAGACATCAATCTTTAAACCGAGCGCAGCCGAGCGTATCCGACGTGTATCGATTACCGAACAACGGATTTGAACAGTCATATTGACGTTTTCATTCCCCACTCTCGGGGGGAACGTCGAAGATAGCCGACCTGATAGGTTGCATTCTTTTCGCCTCTTGTTGCTTTCGACAATTGGAGTGTGTTCGGTGTCATTTGGTCGTTTTGCTGATCACTACTAGAAGAAGGAGCCTTAATCTCTTCTGACAGTTTCTGGTTAGGTGCAAATTATACACTAAACGCGTGGGAACTAGGTGGGAGTTCCGCTGTTGTGCCGGCCCTCTTAGCCTGCGCGCTTTTCGGAGCATAGAGTCCGACGCGGATTTAACGCATGATGGAGACAGGGCTCCAAACGGTAATCTTGATAATGATAGTTCGAATTATGAAGTGCTAAATAGAAGTCTTGACGGTTTGAGAGATGAGTTTTCCTCGCAGGGGGAGACTAATAGCACTGGACAACAAAATATGACCTATGTCGGGTTGTGACGAGATATATCATTTCCATGGTAGTTTTCTGTGCTGAATCCAAATTTCCTCCCTTTTTTTCGTTGATCTCAAATTTTTGAGTTTTTTTGAGTTAACATTTTTTTCGAAAAATCACAAATCGTGTGATAAAAGGGTGAAAAAATTCTTTTCACGAAAAGCGATACATGCTTTCGATGCGTTTTTTAACGCAGAATCAATTGGTGTTTTTATTTTTTCGATATCTCATATAGTTTTTGAGATCTTTTTAAAAAACCAAAAAAAAAAACACGAAAAAAAATGAATTTACAAAAATCCTTATATTTAAGTGAATAAATTTTATTTTTTAGTCTCTCAGGTCTCATTCTCTTCGTTTTTTTATTCAGAAAAAATTTTGAAAAGTTTACAGTTCCAACGTTAACGGTTCGGAAGTTACATGACAGAGAACTTGTCTCTTTTTTTTTTTGGTTTTTTAAAAATATCTCAAAAACTATATGAGATCGAAAAAATAAAAACACCAATTGATTCTGCGTTAAAAAACGCATCGAAAGCATGTATCGCTTTTCGTGAAAAGAATTTTTTCACCCTTTTATCACACGATTTGTGATTTTTCGAAAAAATTTTTAACTCAAAAAAACTCAAAAATTTGAGATCAACGAAAAAAACGGAGGTCAGATTTGGATTCAGCACAGAAAACTACCATGGAAATGATATATCTCGTCCCAACCCGACATAGGTCATATTTTGTTATCCAGTGTAGTCGGATTGACTTTTTTGATCAGGAGATCATAGACTTCTCTGAGATCCCCTTGAATATCAATGAGCCTCTGGCTCAAATTGATGCAGTGAGTAGAAATAATCCCAATCCTCCACATCAGCAACAAAACAAAAAAGAAGACTCTAGATGAAAGAGAAAACAATCGTGACGACTCTAACAACACCTACAAGATTAGACATATAGAAACAAATAAAAATACTAACCCGTCCTAAACCCCTAGAATTCATAATCGATATTCCCAATCCAACAAAGGTCCTTACTTTGATGAAATTGACAGTGGTGAAGACAATTCTATGGACCCTTGCAATATAGGAAGAATCCTTCATAAGTCCTTCAGCAATGTAGTGAGCGACATCAAAAAGAAAGGTAGAAGTAGATTTACTATACAGTGCAATTCTGGAGAGGGTGCTAATCGTATTGTTGTTAACAACCTCAATACAATTTGCCGGAAACTAAATGGGTTCATTCCAAACTATAGAGTCTCTCGCATTGGCGTCATTAAAGGTATTCCCAAGGATCTCTCCTCGTAGGAAATTAAAGCTAACGCTATTTCTAATGGCCCCATTCTTGAAGTCTCCCGTTTATCTAAGAGAGATGATCAAGGTAATTTAATCCCTTTGAAGACAGTGCTTATCACATTTGATGGACAAATCTTACCCCAAGATATTAGATTTTATTACACTCTATACCGAGTTTCTCCTTACACTCTTCCTCCTAAATTGTGTTATGGATGCGCCAGACATGGCCATGTGAAAGCGCAATGTAAGAACACTAGATGTCTTTTCTATGAAGAAAAACCGCATGAGGGTCATGACTGTCCTAATAAACTAAGATCCCTTTTTTGCATAAATTGTAAAGGCCCACACTGGGCATTTGACAAACAATGCCCTCTATACCTGGTAGAAAAAGAAATTCGTAGACTCTTAGCTCAATTTAACATCAGTGTCAAGAAAGCTGCCTACCTCTATAAAGAAGAAAAAACGTCACTCCAAGGACTGCAGAATATTGACTCTGTCATTGCATCTAACCTTAAAACTTCTAATTCTTCTTCTCCTCCTTTTTTGTTATGCCAACTTCCCATCACTGGGTGACATTGATTGTGACTATACTTGCTGGTTTAGAATATCTACAAAAATTTAGACAAGCCTTAAATAAATCCCCCTCTTATCCTAAAACCCATATCCCTCCTCCCTCCTCTTCTTATCATAAAAAACCACAAACAATCCCAAACTAGAACTGCTCACTCCAGTTCTCAATCCTTCTCTCATCTATACACACGACCCTCTAGTTCATTTGGTAATGGTGTATGCCTTCAAAGCCGTACTGAAAGCCCTGCATCTCATCCTTCTCAACCTTCTGTACCTCCTTTATTTTTTACGAAACATCAACCTTACGAAAATGATCTCAAACAGATGATTTCGTCTCTTATATTGCTCCTTTAACGTTTTGCCCTTCTACTATCCCTTCTTAGAGGTGGAGTCTTCAATACTCAATGATATGCATACTTTTAATATCTTCAATTGGTAACCTTTTATTCTCCCTTTATTCTTTATATTTTTCATTATGGGTGTATTGGAAAAACACTTCTTGACACTTTCAAAAGAATTCTACAATGTAATTGTCGTGGAATAAGCAGTAAAAAAGGTTCTTTGGAGAGAATTGTTCACGACTATTACATTATCCTACTAAATGAAACTTGATTAAAAAATAAAAATCGATTCTCTCTAAGGAAGTTTAATATTTTTAAGAAGGACCGCTCCTCTGGTGTTGGTGGTGGTTTGATTATTGCCATCAGAAATGATATCGTTTTCTCTGAAGTAAAAATTTTAGAAATTCCTAATTTATTAGATATTCTTGCGATTTCTATCCGCTCTAATTGGGGAGAATTATTAATAATAAATGTTTATAGAAACCCTAGAGCTCTTGTTAATGACATACCAGGTGTGTAAATATGAAACCGGAATTTGCCAATAGATGGCTCTACCTGTCTATTTAGTTACCGACAAACCGCGACAGTGGCCCCATCTTGTTGTTCACATCTCTGACAAAGATTTTTGACTCACAACAATACAAGTTTCATACAATAGTATAGTTAGTAATAGCGTTAAAAATGTCAAAATTTGTGTGAAAGTTTGATTTGCGGACAGCATTGATTTTCTGTTACCATCTGAAGAAAACTGCTGCAGAATCGCATCGAATGCTTGTCGAAGCTTACGGTGAGCATTCTCTTGGTAAGTCACAGTGCTTTGAGTGGTTTAAAAAATTTTTAAATGGCGATTTTGACGTAAGAAACGAAGAACGTGGAAAACCACCAAAAAAGTTTGAAGACAGCGAATTGCAAGCATTGTTGGATGAGGATGATGGTCAAACGCAACAACAACTCGCAGATCAATTAAATGTGACACGAGAAGCCGTCTCCATACGTTTGAAAGCCATGGGAAAGATCAAGAAGGTGGGAAAATGGGTTCCACATGAACTGAATGAAAGACAGCAGGAAAACCGAAAAACCACTTGCGAAATGCTGCTCACCAGGTTCAAAAGAAAGTCATTTCTCTATCGAATTGTGACTGGCGATGAGAAATGGATATATTTTGAGAATCCTAAACGTAAAAGATCATGGGTAACTCCGGGCGAACTATCGACATCGACTGCAAGGCCAAATCGCTTTGGACGGAAGACAATGCTCTGTGTTTGGTGGGATCAGAAGTGTCATATATTATGAGCTGCTAAAACCTGGAGAAACCGTTAATACTCAACGCTACCAACAACAAATGATCGATCTGAATCAGGCTTTGCGTGAAAAACGACCAGAATATCAAAAAAGGCAACACAAAGTGATTTTGCTTCATGATAATGCACCATCACACACAGCAAAACTGGTTAAGGAAACGATTGAGGCATTTAGTTGGGACATACTTGCGCATGCGGCTTACTCACCAGACATGGCTCCGTCCGATTACTACCTATTTGCATCGATGGGACACTCACTTGCTGAGCAGCGCTTCACTTCTTACGAAAATGTACGAAAGTGGCTCGACGACTGGTTTGCCTCGAAAGAGCAACAGTTTTTTTGGCGTGGCATCCACCAATTGCCAGACAGGTGGGAAAAATGTATAGCTAGCGATGGAGCATACTTTGAATAAAATATTCTTTATCATTTTTATACAATAAAAGTGTATTTTTTATACAAAAATTCCGGTTTCATATTTACACACCTGGTAAATTGGAATGCTTTCTTTGATTCCTTTCGGTTTGATTTCTCGTATATATTCATAGGCGGTGATTTTAATTGTCACCACCAGTCCTGGGGATGCGATAGAGCCTGTCCGTCTGGAGTTAGACTTAACACTTCAATTCAAAATTCTGACCTTATCATTTTAAATGATGGCTCTTCCACTCACTTTTCACGTCCTAGTCAATCTAAATCTGCTATTGATCTCTCTTTAATTTCCATCAATCTCTCCCCCTTGTGCTCTTGGAAAACAATAAATGACAAAATGGGTAGTGACCACTTCCCTATATCCACAATTATTGGAATTTCCTGTTCATACCATGAATTCTTTTCTCACAAATACAACTTAAAAAAAAGTCTCTTAGGATGTTTTTCATGAAACCCTTTCAAAATCGGAATTAAATTGTAACGATCTATTTTTGGTGTCCCTCTCATTCGTCTCGCCGCACGCTTCAGTCTACCAGGGTTAGGTATTTTAAAGACGAATAAATAGATCTCAAATTTAGTTAACGGAATATAAAGAATGTTTTATTAATCCTATAATTTACATCTCTAAGTTTGAATTTGTGTGATTAACGAGTGAGTGTATATGTGTGTAAATGTTTGTGTGTAATTGAATGATCTAATCATAAGTGTAAATGTAGTGTAAAACGCGGTGACAGAAAATAAGTGTTGTGTGTTTATGTGTATGATTTTGTGGTTTAGTTAATTGTTGAGTATTTCTCCGGTGTTATGTTTTACGTGTGAACGGAGGCGGAAAGTCTATGGATTCGGTTATTCTTCCTGAAAGCATAATTTACGGCATTTCAGATTTATGCTTGACAATATAATTTCCAAGAAAATGTACAAGGATACACAAGAACGAATTGATGGATTACAGTATCATCGACTTCTTAGTCCCCACTTCTACGGAATTTACGGTACGGTGGAAGAAGGGTGGACGAATAGGAAGATAAGTTGTAAGGATCGGTTGTGTAGTCCTTAGTACCTTTTACACGGAGAAAATTTGTTCGTTAAACTTTACTGAACTGTTGAACAAA
>CAJFCO010000406.1:123451-134938 GCA_904066015.1 Synergus gifuensis
TACATCCGGACAATTGATTAGAATGTTATATTAGACATTTATCACGTGAGGAAAGTTTAATTAAACGATTTTAAAAACATTAGAAAATGTATCGAAAACAAAGCTTCCTCTATGAGGAAGCAAAATGTGGGAAAATTGTTTTTACCACGTAAAAAAAAGATTTTTTTACATTCTCATCATGCACTTTTTTAAATGTAGGGCCTCTGAATAGGTGGCGCCGCCACTCGGGCTCAGTCAACACATGGTACACTTTCATTTCAGACTCGCACGGACCCGCCTTACTGTACATCATAACCAGGGTTGTGCAGTAATGTGTCACTACTCACTCGGAGTTTTTTTTACGTATTTTACACGGTTTTCTACTTATGTAAATTACGTATTTTACGTAAGAAAACTTCCCCACTATATATGAACGTGATTTTTTCGACGTATAATACTTAGTAAATTACTGTAAAAAACCATGTAATTTACCTAAGGTATTTAACTTACCCAACTGTGATCATAACACACAACTCACAGACGGATACAGTACTTACTAACACAGAGAAAAAAATTTGATGCGGATTGTAGGAATCTACATTATCAGAGCGTCGCCTGATTTCCTCAAAAATTTTTCCACGTATTCGTAAACACGACAAATCGCATTTATAAGTTTTGCGACTTTTTCAAGGGAAAAATTATGTGGGTTCAATAAATGAGTGAGTACAATGATGAATTCAAGTATTCTCTCCTTGAAATAAAGTGCCATTAATAAATAATTCGATAAAATTAGTGACAACAGACAGCGAATTCAATATTGCGGCAACATTTTTTTGTAAATATTGCTTCTGTAGTCACAGGTGGAGGAGACCCCTCACCTATTGCAGACTACAGTCTGCAATGATTTCATGAAGCAGTATAAGGTATCAGGTTTAAGGAGACATACATATCTCCTATTGTATCTTGTATAGAAAATGGGCCCCATTTTTGAAGCTGGCAGAAGTAAGATTTTCACCCGTCAATCGACGCAAGCGCTTGTGCAGAACAGTGTTCTCCCCGTTAGCGGAAAAATGTAACGCGATACCGTTATCGTTACTTTCTCCAAAAAGTAACGCGTTACCGTTACTTTTCTCCAAAAATAGCGTGTTACCGTTACTTTCCCAAAAAGTAACGTCGTTACTTTGATGTAAAGTAGCGCCGTTACTTTTTTGTAAAGTAACGCCGTTACTATAAAAAAACTCAAATTTTTAATATTATAACTATAAGAAACTTTAGTCAGAATTTTACAGAATTTTTCACCAATGAATATTCATGAGCTGCACCCTGCACTAATCACTTTAATGATGAAAATGATCGTAATATTCCCGTATAAAACAGTGATTTCTTCATAAACTTTTTTTTTTAATTTTTAATTTAAAGTTAAAGTAACGGGCGAAAAAGTGACCTTTCGTTACAAATTACTAAAATAAAGTAACGCGTTACCGTTACCGTTACTATTTCAAAATAGTAACGCGTTACCGTTACCGTTACCCAATATAAGTAACGGTAATGGTAACGTCACTAAAAGTAACGCGTTACTCCCAAACACTGGTGCAGAAAATGTAGGAATTACTATATCACCATAATAGTAGACAACAGATAGCAGACGATAATCATTGTCGTCTGCATCCGTCTCTACACGGGTACAGGTCTCCTTATTCTACTTCGTGTATAATTCCTTAGGATGGTTTCCTATGATTGCGTTTTGCGTTGCGTCAGAACGGGAGAAAAGGAGACAGAAGTATACTTTTATCCTTTCTACTCTTATTATGATGCAACGCAAAACGCAATCATGGGACGCCACCCCTACAAAAATTTCAATCAGTCCATTTCCGAGATATCTGTATTCAAAGTAAAGATGATTAAAAAAATGTATTATTTTTTGTAGAAACAGAGAAAAATACTCAGTAGGAGTTTGTATAATCGATGAGGCAGCACAAATTCTAGAGATGGACACATTAAAAGTTTTGCCATTTAAAGAGAAGATTTTAGTATTATTAGGTGACATCTACAAAAATCCAACGAACTACGATCATTTGCCAGTAAGAGTATTTTGCGTATTCATTTAATTTTCTCTAATTAAGTGTTGATTTTCCTTTTTTAATAGAGTTAAATTTTTCTCCACAGAAATTGCGGTCTACGGGAATCGGATGTTCTTTGTTTTCAAGGATCGAAAACAACTTTGAGTTGAATGAGAAGTCTCCAGTTGTGACATTACACACGCAATATAGAATATCTTCCCCAATAGAAAAGTGGTTAATTAATTCAAGAATTTTTGGAATGAATTCTTTAAGAAACTTGGTGCACCAAAAAATTCCATTTCCGTTACATCCTCTGCGAATTTTTAATTTGGGTTACACTGAGGACTTTATTGATAACGAGGCTGTTTTTTCTTCGAGACTGATACACTGTATTGCGAGTTTTGGAAATTTAAGGAGAATGGAAAGGAATATTTCTGTGGGAGTTATAATTTCAGATATTAGAGCCAAAGATAGGGTGGAGCAGGACATTAAAAATAGGTGCGGAACTTTTTTGTTAATTAATGGTCTGGATGCAATAACGGGACGCACGCTCGAAAGCGCACAAAAGTATTTTCCAAGCTTCTCGTGGTATCCAAATTTTTAAGTTTAAGAAATTAAATTTTTAAAAATGTATGTTTATTCAAAATCGGACGATTTTCGCGTATTCCCGTCGGAATCTCGGAGCGGGAACTGCACGATTCTGGGTGGGGGGTTTTCTTGTCCGCCGGATGGGAATACGCTGAAATAGACAACTTGCGCATGTCAAATGATGAAATTCCCTCTCCTTTTTCACTGTGGCACGTGAAATATGGGGAGTCGATGTTTTTGGTACGGTGCGTAGTCAGCGTACAGGTTAACCTGTAGCAGGTTCATCTGCTTTTGTAACCTCATACCTTTGATTAGTTTGATCATTCTTCAACAAGAATTGGGTTTTTTTAAGTCGGGGGGCTCCGCCCCCCAACCCCCCGGCGGGGGCTTCGTCTCCTGCACCCCCACCAGGGCTGCGCCCTGGACTCCGCGCCCACCTTCGCCAGCAATATGACAGTAACCCTTTGACGAACTCGTCCGATGTGGTTCCTGTCCGATGACACAATATACTATTATAAAGAAGAACAAAACGGAAATTTTTTGTTTGAAGTTTTTTTGACCGATTAATGTTTTCAATACTAAAAATGAAAAAGGAAAAAAAATTTCCCCAAATTCAATTATGTTTTAAAACATAAATCGTGAAAATTCAGCCAAGTATTATTGAAACTGTTTGAAGTTTGCACTATACCCTAGCGTTGCCTACAAAATCAAGAAAATAATTAAAGCTGCCTATTGTTTTTAGTTTGAATTATTTTTTTGATTTTGTAGGCATCTCTAAGGTCTAGGTATTGCGTATGTGTACCAAATTTAAAACAGTTTCAATAATATTCAGCAGAGTTTTCACGATATATGTTTTGAAACATAATTGAATGTGAGGAAAATTTTGTTTTCCATTTTCGAGCGTGCGTCCCGTCGTTATTGCATCCGGACCCTCAATTGAGCAAGGAATCTAATTAATTTTGTTTCCTCTTAAAGGAAGCTTTATAACGGTGACAAAATCCAGTTTCCAAAAAAGGTTTTTTTTTTTTAAATATCTTCAAGATATTTAATATTATACAGGGTTTCCCAGGTCTAACAAATTCCTTTGACAAAAATGCATTGAAATTTTATTTTTTGAGTTATGAAATGATTCACTGTTTGAAGCATAGCATTTAAAAAAATAACCATTTTCTTTTTTAGAATGGAAGAGATAGTACCAGGAAAAGCGCGAATATTCAATATTGAGGTTGACACTATCGATGGATTTTTAAACAACGAAAAGGACATCATTCTCGCTTCCTGCATTAGAAATAGACATCTTACCAGCCGTGCTGGATTTCAACGTTTCTATTGCACACTGAGCAGAGCAAAACATTGCCTAATCATTTACGGCAGATTTGCAAAAGTTAGCAAATTCAAGGTAATTCTAAATTGAAAGCTGCAGGCTGCGAAGATTTTCTAAAAACTAGTTTATTCTGTTTAGTTAATTAGTTAGCTAGTTCGGGCGAGGTGCCCCATCCTCGCGGGGCCCTAAGGGCGCTCAGGCTACAAGCCCATTGTGCCAATTCTCTTACCCCTCGACGCTAGCTAGCCAGCCATTCCATTTTTCTTAAAAAAGTCTAGAATGTCGCCCGCCGGTAACGCCCTTATCTCCTTTGGTTCCAGCATAGCTGACCTGAGGGTTTCATGTCTGAGCGCCACAAGAGCCGGGCACCGACCTAAGACGTGTAAAGATGTCTTATCGTCCCTTCCACATCTGCGACAAGCGGTGATGGGTGCCAGCCCCATATTGTACCTATGGTAATTCAAATAGCTGTGCCTAGTTAGCATCTGCACCATTATCCTTACATCTTTTTTGGGCCAGTTTAGGATGGCCCAAGAATGACCTTAGGTTTAGGTACAGGCCAAATCCCTCCTACGGCACTTGCCCAGGATGGATTTTGCTTGTCTGCATTCATCTACTTGGGCCCAGTATTTTTTATGCTGCAGCACCACCCAATTTTTGATCTCCAGCCTGGTGCAGCAGAGTACCAAGCCTAGAATAGGTTCTGGGCCAATCGGCTTGCCTGTTGCTCCTCTTTTTGCCAATTGATCCGCTTTCTCCTTGCCCTTGATCCCTGTGTGTACAGGGACCCATATCAGAGACACCATGCTGTTTTTCGCAAGTTGGTTCAGTGCCTTTTTGCACACCACAATTGATGTGATTTTTGGTTTCTCAACCACTTTAAATACCGCCTGGCTATCCGAGCAGATGTTATGCATCCATCCCTCTTATTTTTGCTTAAAATCATGTCAGCGCTTTGGAGAATGGCAAACACTTCCGCCTGGAAAACAGTTGGATACTGTCCCAGTGGGATCGCCAAACCCCTTTTTCCTGCGCTGTCGTACAGCTCCCGTCCAGTCCTCCCTTTTTGTAGCCATCCGTGTACACGATATTCCTTTGTAGGAGTGCCCTTCCCTCCTCCTTCTCTCATGCCTCCCTTTCTGGGATGCATGTCCTGAAGAGTTTGTCGAAGCTGTACCTTCTTGTTATTTTAACCTGCTACATCGTCAGAGTTGGCAGATTACCGATGTCTTTTGGGTGCCTAATGTGTCTAGTCCCCTGTGGTCATTTTCCAGCAGAAGTAAGACATCCAGTCATCTGAACCGTCCCAGCAGTTACCGCTACATGCAGGGGCTCCTCACAGAGAATAAGATCAACTGCCGCTGTTGGCGTTTCTCCGGTAATAGCCCTGAATATAAGCGTCTACAGACGGTCGATCTTCGCTTGGATCGTCTTGAGCTCAATGGTGGTATAAGTACCTGGAAGCCCTTCGGACAGGGGCTAGGAAACTCTACAATAGGGCATATAAGACAAAAGACCGGGACCTTTCTAAAAATGCAGAGGCTCGCCTAGGGCCAGTTAGGATCGAAACTGGTATCAGATAGGCTCTTGAAAAAGGGTAGACTGGACGTTCGCCTCCGACATAATATCCATTCAGAAGATTGATTGGGCACTCAGGACTTTTCAACCTTACAAATCACCGTGGGCGGATGGAGTATACCCAGCTCCCCTACAAGAGGGACTGGAGAAACTCGTATGATTTGATTAGGGCCCTTTGTAGAAAATCTGCGGTTAGCTCCAGCTTATCAATCGTCCCATAGCTTGGGGGAAATTCTAGAAGCCTTCCTCGGAGTTTCTCTCTGTAGTTCTCCCACTTTGTATTTCTAGGATTCCTCTTCACCTCTACCTCCGGTTTCCTAACGATCAGCCAAAAGATAAGTTGCCTGTGGTCCAAGAGTGATTTCTTCGCAGAAATTTTCTAGCCACTCACCTTATCAACTAGCTCCTCTGAACATAGCGTCACATCAAGTTTGCGTCGCATCCTAAAAGTAACAGGATCTTCATATTATGACTGTACTGTCGTTACCTACCTTCAGAAATTTTTTTCATGCTTCCAACTTATAATACATTGTAAAATGAAGTTTCATAGATATACTGTTAAATATCCAATTTAAAATATACAATAGTTTTCTTTCAGAAAGTTTTTGGAATGGAATATGTGTGCGCTTTGAGGGTTAATATTTTGACAATAAATGTCTTACAATTAAATCTTACTATTAAAAAAAATTAAAGTTATTATGAAATTATTACCGTATTATAGAATTAATTATATGATTACTATTTCTCGTACTTTATACAGTAAAATTTCTATTTGAGCATGAAATAATTTGAAAAATTCTGTGAATAGAATAACGTAAAAATTAAACAAAAAGAACATAAATTTTACTTCTTATAATTAATATAAATTTTCTTATAATGAATCATTGTGTTGGTGTACAGTCACAGCAGGGTGCTGTACTGACCATTTAGAAGTTTGGAAAGAAGCCCAAAAAAAGGAACTGATACTTTTCAAAGGCGTAGGCGAGGGCGCTCATATTGGAAACTATTTGGCATGAATATGATTTTACTATTTTGTTCTCGCACCCTTATCTATATATATATCATGCCCTTTTTCCTTTTATTAAAAAAACTTTTTTCCGAACTTCTGAATACTCAGCATGGCACTCTTCCAGAGGGAAATTAGAACTTGATTATATCCTTAATTATACTGATTTTAAATTGAATATTATCATTTTCAGCAACCTTGTGAGTGGCATCAACTGATTGATTACACGAAAAACGTCGTCAGTGTGAGTGCTTATGCTGAGAGCACCGAACTGAGAAGAGATCTCATCAAATAATTTCATTTCACTTGAGTTTAACATTAATATTTATAAGTTCGTTTCTAAAAAGATGATATACAGTAAAAAAAAATCTTCATTTTTTTACAATATCTCTATAAACATTTAGGTTTTAAGTAGGAACTCTACTTTCAAGAAAAGAGAATATTTTTTGTGCTGATTGTTAAGACAGAGTTTATTAACAGAGAAACTATTAATATGGAATTTCAGGTTAATTTCTATGTATTATAAATAATCCATTGCCCATTTGGTAGCTCTTTTAAAAAAAAAATAAATTTTTTTCACTATTTCCTAAAGCTCTTTTTTTTTGCTTCCTCATAGAGTTGGATTTGTAGTAGTGACAAAATCCAGTTTCCAAAAAAGGTTTTTTTTTTTTTTTAACATATTTCGAAGGGAATATATCTAATATGATGCCTTGAAAATTTGTACGGTTGTGTGTATGTGTAGGTGTATGTAAGTATGCCACGCTTTAACGCTTAACTATTTCTTAAAAACAGAATAATCCGTTTTTTGGAATACTTGTAATAGAAAATCCCTCAAACTCAGAAACGAAAAAGTGAACTGATAGTCAACGAAAGAGTCTCAAAAAAGTTTTACAATTTTTCACAAAGTGCTTTGTGTAGACAGAGTTCAGTTCTGTTCCACGAATTTCTCGGTTCTGTTAGTGACAGAATGGAGACCCGATGGTCTTTAAGGGCATGCTCTGCGCTTGGTTGTGAAAAATTTTTTTTGGCGCTCACCATGTCCAAAAGGAATCATATATCGCTCTCAAAATTTGGAATATAGGAAATGAGACATTAAATTACGTTTTTATATTTAGTTGGAGTCCGTTTGGACATGGTAAGCGCCAAAAAATTAGTTACGTCGTCACCGTAGAGCATGCCCTTAATATTAGGTCTAAAATTATTAGTGTTATGTATTCTTTTTAAAGGTATAGCAGAGGCATAGATATTTATTGAACTTCTTACCAGATGTTGTCAAATATAACATTTTAAATGATTATGCATAGAAATTGACCAACAAAGTGAGAGAAACAAAAGGAAACGTCCCGGCGTCATTGGACATTTTTTATTTATTGCTTTCCCTTAGAGGAAGCTTTATAGTCGTTACATTTTCAAATATTTTTTAAATTATGTACTTAAACTTTCCTCAGTTGATAAATGTCTAATACAATATTCAAATCAATTGTCCGGATGAATGTGTGTGTGTGTTTTTTTATTGATGTCGCCGTTTTTGTCGCTACCTTAACTTGGATGCAGTTACATGTAGATAAATTGATGAAATTTATAGAGCTTATTTGCACAATCAATATCTCAAAACGTGCCGAAGGATTTTTGAAGATATTGAATTTTAAAAATGTTTATGTACATTTATAATTTTTGTAAAATTGATTTTTCGACTATAACTTTTCAGATAATCAAAATTCAAAGCTTATGTACAGGAAAGAAAGCCTGATACACTTTTGTTTTGGTGCTGCAGTTGCCCGGCTCTGGAGTAGCTGCCGTCTCAAAAACAAGAGAGCGGCTATACTAAATTGAGGTACGACAGCGACCCGACGTTTCGCACGGCGGTTACACGAAACTTCTCTTAGTGTGTCGAGAGTGCGTCAAAGTAGCGTTCGAGTCAGTAAAAATTGACTCCGACCGCCGGGAATCGAACCCTTGGCCGCCGGCTCGAAGCCCGATACGCTACCACGGAGTCTGGGTACTAGACGATTATGGCCATCCCGTATTCTAGCACCAGCGTGACGTCACTCTTCGATCAGTCCTATGGAGTGGAAGTGGAAGGGGAAAGGGAATTGTGTGACGTGCCCACATCACGTCACACTTGGAAGTAGGGGCAGGGAGGTATCTCCATTACGTCCCACGTAACAAATTTCAAATTTTTTTTTTCATGTTTTAAGCTTGAATCAATGAAGATTTATTTCACAAGGTAATAAGAACAGAGTTTGGTTCAATGTAAATGATAACCATAACCTTATTTTGAAAAAACAATGCTTACTGCTCCTCTATGAGGAAGCAATAGTATTCTGCAAGGAGTAGTTGTGACGACCCGATCTCAGGGCCGTCTATGTGTTCGTATTTGAACTTGTTTTCGAAAAAGCTCGAACTATTTAAATTAATAATTATCTATCGGTCGGCTTATAAAGATAAGCTCGGAAAATTCTCAAGGTGAATTGAAACTACGAAAGATGAGACCCCACAAGATCTTGTAGGGTCTCGGAAAAGCTATTTAAGATTAAGAATTTTAAATGTAGGTCGTTTTATGGACTTATGAGTAAGTATTGGAAATTTTATATTTATGGTTTATTTGACGGATCCGAATTCGATGAAATGTGCTCAAGTGTACACTCAATAAGTGTATCAGAAGTGCGTGGGAAAATGTGCAAAGGTAATGAGCATTTTCCCACACACTCCTGACACACTTTCTGAGTGTACCAGAGTGTACACTTGAGCACACTTCATCGAATTCGGATCCGTCAATTGTCTCGAGACCCTCAAACATCCTCGCGCCCCCCTTCGCCAGCAACTTCAATCAGGTTACGTACTTTTCACGCTTTTCACTCGTCCCGCCGATGTTGAATAAAATATCGTGTATCATGTGACAGTAACCCTTTGACGAACTCGCTTCGCGCGCCTGCTTATCGCCTCGTACAGAAAACATCGGACGAGTTCGTCAAAGGGTTACTGTCATATGACACAATACACTCGACTTCCGCAATAGTCACCACCGCAATAGTCACAATTTCGCAATAGTCACCAATTTTCTTCCGCAGTAGTCACCAGCTGTTCTCTCAATTGCCACTTGATACCACTGCACATGCGCTGCGATCGACATCTGATTGGTTGCTAACGCAAACAACACAATACGCATGCGCAATCGATGTGACATTTGAGGTAGGTAAAATTGGTGACTATTGCGGGGGCAACTGCTTCGGATTTGATGACTATTGCGGAAGTCGAGTGTATACTATTATGTGCAATACGCATTTGTTAATATTGGGAACGTCGAGTATAGAATAATTTCATTTAAGGTACATCAACGCCTCTGTGGCCGAATTATGCATTAAAAATAGAAACTCATGTGAATTCTGGTGGAATTGTGACAAATAGTGAGGCTAGCAGCCTTTACTGTTTCGACTGTTTCCAAGGAGTCATGACAGAAACCATGGAAACGTCAAAACAAAAATTTGAAATATGTTACATTCCGTTCAGCAGAGGCGCTAAAATAATTTTAAGTTAAATTATTTTACTTCGGAACTGCACGAATTAAGGTGCAGTCTCATGTCGGCAGAAAACGACGGTGTAAAGCAGAAACTCATGAGAGTGACAGAGATAGGCAGATCTGTTTATCTCTTTAACTCTCATGAGTTTCTGTTTTACGCCGACGTTTTCTGTCGATATGGGACTGCACCATTATTCTGAAAACCCACGATTAATCCAAGTCGGGTTCCCAGCCTTAGATATGTCTTCTTATACTACTTCATGGTACATTGCATTACAGGGGTCATGGAGTAATAGTAAGGAGACAAAACTCCAATGCGAGCGCGAATCGAAAGTGATGCTCAGTTTTTCGGACATAATAAGGGAGGAGGATGTACGCTAATGTAAAAGCTGGTCGCTTGGGTTTCAGTGGAATATCTGCGAAAGCTGTATGATATTCAGTTTTTGGCGCTAAGTTTGAATCATGATAAAGTTTAGAATATCAAACAATATCAATATAATATAATATATATACATATAATATATATCTTTATATAATATCAAAGCTAATTGTAGTTTTGCATGTTTTTCCTTAAGAATTTATAAATTTATACACAACATTAATAAATGGGAAAATTTACGCCAAAAAAAAAAGTTCTGGTTTCTCATAGTTTGAAATCGATTTTTGTAGAAAATTACGAACTTCTCTAAAGGAGTAATTATAATCTGCCATTTGCAGAATCTATATTTATAGTTTTTAATAATTTTTTTTATCTATTTACAAATTTCTACACAAAATTATTTCTGCATAACATGAAGGGTGTTGGAGCCAAGTTTTAATCTAAAAATTCGATTTCTTCATTTTACTCAACAAATATTAAATTTTGAATTTTTTTCCCTCTGTAGAATTAATCAATTTTTAACTTTAATTATGCGTACAGAGCGAGCAAATATCTAATTCAAATATTTTTCAAGAAAAATGAAAATCTTCAATTTTGAAGTTAGAGTTTGAATACTTCGTTTTATTCAAAAAATATCCAAATTAAATATTCTTTCGCTCTGTATGCAGTTTTATATTTGAAAAAGGATTAGCCCTACAGAGCGAAAAAATATTTATATTTTTTGCATAAAACGAAGAATTCAAACTCTAACTTCAAAATTGAAGATTTTCATTTTTTGAAAAATATTTGAATTAGATATTTGCTTGCTCTATACGCATAATTCAAGTTAAAAATTGATTAATTCTACAGAGGGAAAAGATTCCAAATTTAATATTTGTTGAGTAAAATGAAGAAATCGAATTTTTAGATTAAAACTTGGTTCCAACACCCTTCATGTTATGTAGAAATAATTTTGTGTAGAAATTTGTAAATAGTTAAAAAAAATTATTAAAAACTATAAATATAGATTCTGCCATTTGCAGAATCTATATTTATAGTTTTTAATAATTTTTT
>CAJFCO010000407.1:0-15663 GCA_904066015.1 Synergus gifuensis
ACGCCAAAAAAAAAAGTTTTAGTTTCTCATAGTTTGAAATCGATTTTTGTAGAAAATTACGAACTTCTCTAAAAGAGTAATTAAAATCTGCCATTTGGAGAATCTATATTTATAGTTTTTAATAATTTTTTTTAACTATTTACAAATTTCTACACAAAATTATTTCTACATAACATGAAGGGTGTTGGAGCCAAGTTTTAATCTAAAAATTCGATTTCTTCATTTTACTCAACAAATATTAAATTTGGAATTTTTTCCCTCTGTAGAATTAATCAATTTTTAACTTGAATTATGCGTACAGAGCGAGCAAATATCTAATTAAAATATTTTTCAAAAAATGAAAATCTTCAATTTTGAAGTTATAGTTTGAATTCTTCGTTTTATGCAAAAAATATAAATATTTTTTCGCTCTGTAGCGCTGATCTTTTTTCAAATATAAAACTGCATACCAGTGTTTGACAGTAACGCGTTACTTATAACGCGTTACCAGAAAAGTTACTTTTTTTTAGTAACGGTAACGATAACGCGTTATTTTTTTAAAGATGTAACGGTAACGGTAACTCGTTACAATTTTTTGATAACGCTAATGCTAAGTAACGCACGTTACCAAACGTTATTTTATAAAAATTTGGATTAGATTAAATATTTAAATATCAAGTACCGGTGTGCCAACAAAATATTTTTTCTCCATTAAAATGCGCCATGATGATTGTGGAACAATTTTTAAATTGTAAGGTTCAATTATTCATCCGGTATAATACAGGATTACCGAGCAGTGCATCCGTTGAGCGATTATTCAGTACAGCTGGACTGATTCTTTTGGATAAAAGACATCGTATGAGTGATGATCTTTTTGAAAAATTAGTATTATTGAAGAAAAATAGAATTTTTTATGGAAAGTCTAGTGTATGATTTATGAAACTGTATAAACTGATGTATTAAAAATTTAATAAAAAAAAGTAACGTAAAGGTAACGCGTTACTTTTTTTCAGTAACGGTAACGGTAACGCGTTATTTTTTTTTAAAGTAACGGTAACAGTAACGCGTTATTTTTTTTAAGTAACGGTAACGGTAACGCGATACTTTCAAACAGTAACGTGTCAAACACTGCTGCATACAGAGCGAAAAAATATTTAGTTTGGATATTTTTTGCATAAAACGAAGTATTCAAACTCTAACTTCAAAATTGAAGATTTTCATTTTTCCTGAAAAATATTTGAATTAGATATTTGCTTGCTCTGTACGCATAATTCAAGTTAAAAATTGATTAATTCTACAGAGGCAAAAAATTCCAAATTTAATACTTGTTGAGTAAAATGAAGAAATCGAATTTTTAGATTAAAACTTGGCTCCAACACCCTTTATGTTATGTAGAAATAATTTTGTGTAGAAATTTGTAAATAGTTTAAAAAAATTATTAAAAACTATAAATATAGATTCTGCAAATGGCAGATTTTAATTACTCTTTTAGAGAAGTTTGTAATTTTCTACAAAAATCGATTTCAAACTATGAGAAACTAAAACTTTTTTTTGGGCGTAAATTTTCTCATTTATTAATGTTGTGTATAAATTTATAAATTCTTAAGAAGAAACATGCAAAACTACAATTAGCTTTGATATTATATAATGATATATATTATATGTATATATATTATATTATATTGATATTGTTTGATATTCTAAACTTTATCATGATTCAAACTTAGCGCCAAAAACTGAATATCATACAGCTTTCGCAGATATTCCACTGAAACCCAAGCGACCAGCTTTTACATTAGCGTACATCCTCCCCCCTTACTATGTCCGAAAAACTTGGTATCACTTTCGATTCGCGCTCGCATTGGAGTTTTGTCTCCTTACTATTACTCCATGGAGAGTTATATGAAGAATGATAGAATTTTAGATTTAAGTTAAGGATGTACGTCCGTCATAAAATGAAATCCAAGAAATTCTCCTTTCTATGAAAAATCAAAAATATAAGGCATAGTAAAATATCTTTTGGAAGCTTCAAGTCATGAGCCTACGTATTTATTTAAATATCGTGATTTTAATTTAACATGGGCTCTTATGGGAAAAGGGAAAAAATTTCTTCCGAACGCTCTTCTATGAGGAAGAAAGCATATAACGAAATCCCAACTTTTTTTCAAATATTAACAAAAGTTTTAATTGAACATCTCACGAAGCTTCTGGGCACAAATTTTTCATCACTTACTACCGATTATGGTTGAAATTTTGCAAATTAAAAAAAAAATACGTCGATTTCTAATATGGAAGATTTAGAGGTGTGAGAATCCGGCAACGTAGCTTCAGTTTCGTGGGAAGGGGGGAAATAGCTGTACGCACACCTCTAAGTCTCTGACAGACTTGTCAATTTATATGAATACAATAGTGAAAAATGAAATGCAAATGAGTTTTAATAGTGATTTTCGATTGAATATTAATGGATATCAAAAATATTCAATTAACGCAATTCTCTCTTTCGTCCTCGATTTTGTTTTCCTCTCAGTGAAGTAAAAAGTGTATTCAGGATTTTCATTGTAACTGTTGGAAAATTGGAGGTTAATTTTATGAAACTTTGAACGTTTCACGAAATATAATCAAATTTTATAGTCTAGACTCATTTAATTCATTCTACTTTTATTAATTAATGTAAAAAGTTCTTTGACTTAATGTGTATGTAAATCAATCCGACTCTTTTTAGAAGCTTTTTAGTCAATAATTATCCAAAGAAGAATAAATAAAGAACGAAGACTGCTAGAAAAAAGAAATATATAAATATTTTATTTACAATTAAGGACAAAACGAGGATTGTCAATAAACTTTCAGATGATTGAATATACGCAGGAAATACTCCAATATGATTCAATGAAAGACTATTTACTTTAATATATTCTAAGTATACTATATATCAATATATTATATCTTACATTTATTTTCAAATAAATATAAAATATTATATTAAATAAATTCTAACATAAATATGTTTTTTGTTATCGCAGTTGTAGGTTAAAACTAATAATAATAATAATTTAATAACGCTTAAGAATTTATAAAATTTTAAAGCACTTTCACAAAGTTGAATATATACTTGCATTTTTCACAATATTATGTTCTATTTATTTTGCTTTTTCGTGAAGTAACTAATTATCTGCTCCAAAGAAACTTTCCTGAGGCTTTTCAGAGAATCATAAGATGAAATCATTTTTTTCAAGCCATCTTCACCAGACTGTTGAAATACAGTAATTAAATCGTTCATTTTGATTCCTGCGCTCGCAATTTTCTTTCTCAAAGAAAAAGAAACCGTACAAGTTAATGGTGATAATGTTGACATTATGTTTTTAGTCAATTTCAAAGCTCCCCAATGAGCTCTCCGTTCTTCAAATGGCTTCATTTGCATTATTAAATCTGCATCAGTGATTCCCATTTTTTTCAGAATCTTTGAAAGCATCTTGCAATCGTATATTGCATTGTGGGCACCATCGATTGCAATTGCATTTTCTGTTGCTAGACTAGTCAGTGAGTTGCTTTTTTTTTGGTTGCACTTCCGAATCACCTCTAGAGTGTCAACGAAGCCAAGAATTGTTGATGAAAAATCCTCTGTTAGAGAATTATTCTCAATGGCTTTCATCAAGATCAGACCATCAAAAGCAAGATTGTGTACAGCTATACAACATTTTTTTTCGAATCTCCTCAAATAGCTTTGCAATTCTCCTAAGGCAGCTTTGATTGGCACCGATGGCACAATGACACCATGATACAGGAGATCGCCATATGAACTCATCAGTCCATGCACTTCTGTCGCTTTAGCAGAAATCTCACCGACTGGATTCACGTAAACTGAGAAAGTCTCACTTCTACAATTTGCAGCGATTTGTAAAATTTCTGCGTCACGAGATAAGCCTGTAGTTACGAGATCAGAAATAACAATAGGAATTTCACCGATTTCTTCCTCAATATCAGAAGCCTCATTCTGCGTCGATTGAACTGCAGAAGCAATGAATAAGGCGCAATTAGTCTCATAAGTTACACCTTCTACATTTTTCTTTCTGTGCCTGAGCGCTGCACGTTTTTTTTTTAAAGAGAAATCTCTTTTTCTTTACTTCAGGCAGTTTGCATTTTAATCTTCTTTTCGCAAGTAATTTTGCACTTTGTGCAACATACTGCTTGAGACTTTAACCTGGAGTGACCTTCAAAAACTTTAGAATTTTCTCTGTGTAGTTTTCACCGAGATTTTTCTGACCGATTACACAAGCAAACCTATAATCAGCAGAAGCAGACTTACTGTTGCATATTCTTTTTGGCGATTTAGAGGTCATTGAGGCATTTAAACATTCGTTCACATTGGAAGACGCACCAGTAGAAAATTTATCTGCATTATCCCCAAGTTTGGAAAATATGTCATTCAGAGATTCGAATAACTTTTTATCTTGAAGTCCACCAGGAACTATTTTATGATTGTAATTTTCCTTGTCTTGAATGTAGCCACACCATGATCCGCACTTACTGTGGTCGTTGAATGTATGAAATGGAATACAACGGACTGCTTCTGCCATTTCTTTGCTCTTGCCCTGTTCTGCATTACGGCATATGTGAAGCATCTGTGGAAGTACGTTATTATATCTTTTGCCATTCCTTTATTTTGTGTCTGCACTTTATACAGAGCTTTCTTAACTCCTGCTGAAGTATGGTTGACATCGGACTGTTTTATGATTGGATGGAAACTAGCATTGCGACATGCTGATATTGTCGAACTGTCATCATCTCCAATCAATACGCCAAGTTGAATATTCTTCTCTCGAAGAACTTCACTTTCCACAGCAATATTTTTGGCAACATGAGGTTCCATAGCTTTGGCGGATCCAAAAAAGTTTTTTCTGCAATTATGGTCCGAAGGATGATTACCGTTCTCACATTTTTTGCATGCACGATTGCAAGTAGCGTAATCCAACACCAATCCACTCATGGAACCGACAAGAGCTCCAAAACCATTCAAACTGTCATAGTTTCTTCCTGTCCCTCTTGTACTCCAACCCATATCATATGAGGCTAAAATCCGAACATCTTCAAATGAAGCAGTCTTGGAAATTGATTCATCTTCATTTGATTCTTTTCCATCGGGCGTAGCTGCTGTTAATCCAGGAACTATAAAATTCGATCGAAATTCTTCAGGTCTAGAAAAGAAATTGAAGGAAAATCATTTTAAAAATTAAAGTATTTCTTAAATGAAGATATTTTTATTAGATGAAATCAAAGGAGAGATGAATTAATACGATACAGTGATAGACTTTCATCTTCAAACATACATTCATCGGTGAATATGTTTATTTTTAATAATAAATAATATGTTCAAAAACGATTCGTTGATAAATTCATTTTCAAACATACATTCATATGGCTAAAATACCGATTTATTGCCAAATTCTTTCTCAAACATACATTCATCAAAGAATATTTTTTTTATATGTTGTAAAATATGCTCAATAGTGATTCTTTGATCAATTCATTCATTCTTAAGTATACAATCATCGAAGAATAATTTTTTTTTATCTGGCAAAAACAAATATAAATTCATGTAGAAATTTTTGAACCAATCAATATGATTTGTAAATACGCAGAAAAATATCTTCAATAGCAATTCATTGCAAAATTCATTATGAAATAATCATTCTTCGAAAAATAATTTGTTTTTATCTAACAAAATCAAATTTAAATTATCTAATTACAGAGATTTTTCTATCATTTCCACGTTCTGCAAAGTCAGTTCTCGTTCCTTGTCTGCTGCTTCACGACAACTGGCTTTGGCAACAGTTTCTGCACCGATTCCGACCTTTTCCTCATACCTTTGAAGGTGTTTTGGTTAGGACATGGAATGTTCATTACTGAACACAATTTGTTCAGCTGTGTCCATCCTATTCCACTGTGCATAACACCTGAAACCAACAAAAAATTCATAGTTATGTATCAACAAGTTTCTCTGAAAATTTGTAAAAATGTGACAAAGATATATTTTAAAAAATATTTAAAAAAAAGAATGCTTCTCTAAACCTTTAGGTGAAATTACAAAAATAATAACATCGAAATTATTTTTAAGAAGAATATACGTTCATAAAAACTTTTCTAAATTAAATTTGACTTGCACAATATATTGAGAAAAAGATGAGTATCAAAAATGAATAAATGAATTATTTTTTTTATAATTATCCATCACAATTAATTGATTGATTGTGATCATTTCTCGGAAGAATTTTTCACATTGGGTTGTGTTCAAAAAACTTTTACTTTAGGTTAGCTTTTTGTGTCAAACAATTATCTGAATATTGTGCAACCGGTACACACAAGTAGGAAAGTGAAAGAGTTCTAAATTAATGGACAATTTCTAATAACTTACCAAGTAAAGCAGTGAAATTTCGTTCAAAAAGAGCATTCCATTTCTTATCTGAGGAAATTCGTTGATTTCCAGTCACGACCTCATTCAGTAGCAAACATTTATGGCACCGCACTGACAATGTCGAACCAAATCCCTGTCGTCTTTCTGATTCGATAAACTGTAAAGATAACACTTCTTTGCACGAAAAACACCACAATTGACGACCGAGGACTTTTAGAGAAACAATTCTTTCTTCGTCCACATCCTTATCCACTTGTTCCTCCTTATCCTGCACTCTCTAACGTTTCACCGATCTCCTATCGGAATTGTTTTTCCCGAGTTCCTTCGAATGCATCCGCGCTTCATACACTGCTTTCGTCACTCTCTTTCCTTTCCAACGATAGGCTTTACATCCTAAAATTTTCGCTAAAAAAAAACAACACAAACTTTTTCACACTATAACCTCTTCTCTTGCACGTGGAAATCAGATCAGCTGGAGGCGTGCAACGTTGCCGCCGTGAAAATAGCTGTCGCTGCGCATGCCCGCGCATCTTGTCGCGCTGTAGTAGTTTACATTGGTATACACCAATTTCTAAGTGTCTGTGAGACTGTACTTAAACTGAGATTCAAAAGTTTCGCTGTCCACGCAGCATCGATTACACATACAATGAATGCTGCCTGGACTAAACTTTTGGCAGAGAACTTCACGGACGTTCTTCCTTAAATACCTCTAATTATTTTGTATTTGCCGCTTACTTTTGCTTCCAAAGAACCCAATCTCAATTATTTATTTCACGTTTTAATATAGTTGCATTGTTTAAAACTGTAAAGAACAAGCAGACGTAATCGTTATGGTTAGTCTTACTATCAGCCGTCAGGGAGCAGCAGCTCTCGGACCTAACAATTGCGATAGTTACGTAAGACTACGACTGCGCGCTCAGACGGAAAGCTCCAAGAACACCAGTTCATTACTGGCCGTTCTTTCGAGAACATATGTAAAGTTTTTCGTACTCATTTGTGTGAGAATTAAAGTAAAGTGATTAAGTTATTCACAGTTTCCTGCCAGGAGTATACAATTGATTGTTCTCTGGGTTCACTGGAAGCGAGGTAGGCGACAGTATTTTTGATTCTCCCGATACAAATTTGTCTTGAATTAGAGACTAGGTGCGGGCTACACTATCGAATGATGGGGGGAGAAGATTGGTTTTCCTTCTCGAATATAGCGAAACGGCTCCGTTCGGTTTTACCCCGCGTTCGGGATTACCCCACTCTCCCCTATATTCAATTACAGCTTTTAACAATTTAGAAGAATTATTTATATTATTTGATAAAAAAATTTCCGTTTTTATAAAACAATTGTAATTGTGGGAAGTTTATGGAATCTAGAAAAGTGAAACTCGGTAATCTTAGGTTTTCGGGATAGCTGAAAACGAATCCAACGTCAGAATTGTAAAATTCAACATGGCGGATTCAATATGGCGTACTTAAAATTTAAAAAATAGACCCGAAACATTTGAAATTAGTTACTTGAACGTTTTCGGGCTCGCCGAAAATGAATCCAATGTCATAATTGTAAACTTAAAATTACTCTCGAGTAACAAATATCAAGCGAATTGGTCAGTACCCTGAAAACCCCCCAGTGAATTTTTTTTGAGTGATTATGATCAATTCCATATTCTCATTCCACCATATTAGATCTGCCATTTTGAATTTTGAAAATTCCTCAAATCTGACCCCATTTTTAAAATCAGCCACCTCGAAAACATTTATATACACTCGACTTCCGCAATAGTCACCAAATCCGAAACAGTTGCCCCCGCAATGGTCACCAATTTTCCCTACCTCAAATGTCACATCGATTGCGCATTCGTATTGCGTATTGTGTGGTTTGCGTTAGCAACCAATCAGATGCCGATCGCAGCGTATGTGCAGTGGTATCAAGTGGCAAGAGAAGAGCTGGTGACTATTGCGGAAGGAAATTGGTGACTATTGCGAAATTGTGACTATTGTGGTGGAGACTATTCCGGAAGTCGAGTGTACCCAGTTGCCATTTCACAGTTATGTCAAGGTTCGGGAAAAAATGTATGGATACATTCCGGTTAATGGTATGAAATACAGTATCCCTCTTTTTACGCGGTTTTTTTACGCGGTTTTGATTATACGCGGTTTTATAACTGTTACCAACAATTTTTTTTAGGCGGACGTAACTGGATTATACGCGGTTTCGCTTGTTTTGTTCATAACCATGTTCGTGCAGTTTATCAAATGTCGACAAATTCTATAACCCTCTAGTTTTTCGTAAAGGTTTTTTTCCGAAATGGCTCCAAAAGCTAGCCCCAAAAAATTTTTAAAAGTGAAAAAAGTGGTTAGTTTAGCAGACAAAATAAAAATTCTCAATTTACTTGATGCAAACGAAAAAGTCAGAGTAGTCGCAAAGAGATTTGGCGTGAATGAATCAACTATATGGACTATTCGAGACAACAAAATAAAAATTCGCGGTAGCGCACAACAAATGGGATCTCACGCAAAAGTAAATGAATGCATAAATCGATGTGGAATATAAATGATTTTTGTAAGAAAACACTTTTCAATTCACGCGTACGATTGTGATTGCAGGTTGTAAAATATACGAGAAATAAGAACATTGAAAAAATGGAGGACATGCTGATTATATGGATTCAAGATAAAATCTATAAAAAAAATACCTTTGTCCACAGAAATGATTCGAGAGCAAGCTTCCGTGGTGCCTCTGCTAAAGAAAAATTTCCAGCTAGTAAAGGCTGGTTTGAAGGTTTCAAAAATAGGTTTTCTTTGCATAATGTAAAATTCAGCGGTGAAGCTGCATCAGCAGACCATAAAGCTGCCGCAGAATTTCCTCTGCAGTTAAGGCATCTAATTTTTGAGAAAAACTTTTCTCCGGAGCAGGTTTTTAACTGCGATGAAACCGGACTTTTCTGGAAAAGAATGCTAAACCGCACCTTTTCAACCGAACAAGAACAGGCAGCTCCAGGGTTCAAAGTCGCCAAAAATCGATACACTCTTCTTTTTTGTGCTAATGCAACTGATACGCTGAAATGTAAACCGCTACTCGTATACAGATCGGAAACTCCTCGAGCTCTTCGTGGGAAAATAAAAAAACACTTGCCGCGTTAATGATTTTTTTAATGTGAATTTGCTAAAAGTTCATGTGTATCTATTAATAAAATATAGCAAAAATGGTAAATCTGTCACTTCCTTGCACCTAACCCCCTATTTTCCATAAGAAGAGTGTCTTTTTTTACGCGGTTTTTTTGTACGCGGTACTTTTTTGGAACGGAACTACCGTGTAAAAAAAGGCACGACTGTATTCGGTTTTAGATATTTAATTTATTTTACATATTTTAATTTTGCAGATTTCGTGAAATCAGGTGGTTTCTTAGTATACAAAACTAACATTATTGATCAAAGAACATGCACTTGTGAACCAGCATCCACTTTCTGTGCCTGTTGTGAATCAGTGTCTATTTGGTATACACAATCTACAAAAAAACGTAAGTTTTCCAATGAGATTAACAATATATGTATTTCAATAGTAATTTAATGAAAATTTTGCTGCAGAATTATAATTTTTTCAGAAACGATGTTGGTGTATGCATTATTAAATGTCAAAAATTAGTAGAAGAACCATGTAAAAATATTCTCAATAATTTATATATATAAATTATTGTATAAAAATTAGAAATGCTTGAATAATTTACTATTCAAAGGAAATTGATTTGAGATTATATAATTTTGATACAATCATTTTAATCTAGTAATGCACAACGATAAAAATAGTGAGAAATATCAGAATACATACGATCAAAATGCTCGTTTTTTGTGGTAGCCCTGCTAAAAATCCCACATAAGATCCGTTAAAGATCGATACACAACCGGATAATGTTCCAGATAGATCATTTCGGAATCTAATGCGCTCCTATCTGGTCCTTACGCGGTTCGTAATATCATCCACGGTAACATAGCGGCTTTATCCGGATTGTATTCGAAATAACAAAACAAAAATATATTTAATAAAGTCAAAAATGGCAATTTATATGGCCCTATTCGGAATTTGATCGGAAATTAATTTGGGTGATGGTTTTCATCAAAGACCGAAATCGCCTTTCTATCCGTCGCTATACGGCTCTTAAGTGAACACCAGAATTAGAAAATTGAATTATTTCCGTAGCGGATTCTTATGCGGCCCTATCCGGAATTTTGGCGGAAATTAAGATGGGTGATGTTTTTCATCAAAGACCGAAAACGCCTTTTTATCCGTCGCTATCCGACTCTTAAGTGAACACCAGAATTAGAAAATTGAATTATTTCCGTAGCGGATTCTTATACGGCCCTATCCGGAATTTTAGCGGAAATTAAGATGGGTTATGGTTTTCATCAAAGACCGAAAACGCCTTTTTATCTGTCTCTATCCGGCTCTTAAGTGAACACCAGAATTAGAAAATTGAATTATTTCCGTAGCGGATTCTTATAGAGCCCTATCCGGAATTTTGGCGGAAATTAAGATGGGTGATGGTTTTCATCAAAGACCGAAAACGCCTTTTTATCCGTCGCTATCCGGCTCTTAAGTGAACACTCAAATTAGAAAATGGAATTATTTGCGTAGCGGATTCTTATACGGCCCTACCTGAAATTTGATCGGAAATTAATTTGGGTGATGGTTTGCATCAAAGACCGAAAACGCCTTTCTACCCGTCGCTATCCGCCTCTTAAGCAGAAACCCGAATTAGAAGATAGAATTGTTTCTCTAGCTAATTCTTATATAGCCCTATCCGGAATTTGTTTGAAAATTAATTTGGGTGATGGTTTGCATCAAAGACCGAGAACACTTTTCTATTTTATGCAAGATGGAAAACGCTTTTTTGTCTGGTTCTACTCTACTCTAAAGTGAAATACGACTCTAAAGTGTAATACGTCACCTCCAGATAAGAAAGACTCGTTTTGGATATATTTCAGTATTTCACATATAATCGGATAAAAAACCGAAGACAGACACAACAAATTGTCGACACTGACAAAGTTCCGTATAAAACCGTATAGAAAGATAGGGCATAAAAACCCTATAAGTATTCGGATAGAATCCGATGAAAGCCATATAGGGCTTTACTTGACACCGAAAATATTTCGTATACAACCGTATAAGAAACCAGATAGAACAAATTGTCGACGCCGACAAAGTTCCGTATAGAACCGTATTAAAAGTCTGACACAAAAACCGTATAAGTACCAGATAGAAACCGATGAAAACCGTATAGACTCTCCATGACACCGAAACTATTTCGTATACAACCGGATAAAAAACCAGATAGAAAAAATTGTCGACACCGACAAAGTTCCGTATAGAACCGTATTAAAAGTCTGATACAAAAACCGTGTAAGTACCGGATAGAAACCGATGAAAACCGTATAGAGCTTTACATGACACCGAAACTATTTCGTATATTACCGGATAAAAAACCAGATAGAACAAATTGCCGTCACCGACAAAGTTCCGTATAGAACCGTATTAAAAATCTGACACAAAACCGTATAAGTACCGGATAGAAACCGATGAAAACCATACAGAGCTTTAAGTGACACTGAAACTATTTCGTATACAACCGGATAAACAACCAGATAGAAAAATTTGTCGACACCGACAAAATTCCGTATAGAATCAGATTTGAAGCCAGACACAAAAACCATATAAAAATCCGGATAGATGCGACAAAATTCCGAATCCTATCCGTCTCTATCGGATCCTATCTGGTATTTTTAGCAGGGAGGGTATCGATATTCCGAAATCGAATTTATCCAAAATAAGTTTTCTCCGAATATCGACATTTTCAAGTCATACTCATGCAGAATTCAATTTAGAACATAAAGAGAGGCTCATGCTTTTGAAATTCCGTCAAAGTTTATAAATGGAGGTTGGACTTTTCTAAGAATAGATGGCGCAACAAATATATTCCTCGTGCGATAGATGACAAAATAATACAGACTAAAGAGAATATTATTTATACTATTACTGAAATTTATCTTGCAGAAAAAAAACTTGGTTTTCTAACCGCAAATAAATGTTTTTATGTAAAATTCACCAATTATGGCTAAAGCACAATGGAGAACTAAGCCTAATGAAAATTTCTTTATAGATATATATTTTTTAGTGATTGTTACAAGTATTAAACATATACTTATACTTATGCTTTCATAGTAACAAAATATAATTTTTTAATACAAAATTATTAATTTTATATAAAACTGTGTATGCATTTCTTGTGCCTCTTAGTATTTATATACAAATCTTTTCTTTTTAAATAATTTGTATCTAGTACAAATTTTAACAGATCTTTTCAAATATATCTTAAATTTGTACTAGATACAAATTATTTAAAAAGAAAAGATTAGTATTAATATAATTATTAAGAGACACAAGAAATGTATATACACTTATATATAAAATTAATAATTTTCTATTAAAAAAAATTTTTTTTTACTATGAAAGCATAACAGAGTATATGTTTAATACTTATAACAATTACTAAAAAATATATATCTATAAACAGATTTTCATTTTACAACTTAGGGATTACTTTATTAATTTTACCAATCCCGTTTTTAAGAGATAAAAATAAATAAATTGTTCATTAAAATATTTGAAAATTCGAAATGAATTTACATAAATGATATATTTATGTAAATTTATGTAAATAATATATACATAAAGTATATATTATTATTTTTTTTATTATTACACTATTTTCTTTTTGGATATTTAAAAATTACAAAAATAATTATATGTTTAATTTAACTGCGCATGAATAATAATCTGTTGTATTATAGTTATAAGTATGTATAAGAATTCATTTTGATTTACGTCTAAAAGCAGTAAATTTTACGATTTTCGAAAATCATTTTTAATTTAACAGATTAAAAGAACCTTAAAGATCACTATCTTTTACGCAGAACTATCAGAAAATTATTTTTTTTTTAATAAAAATTTGTTTTTTAACACTTTTGCCATGCATTATTTGAATTATAAGGGAACTGCATAGGTGGCGCCGCCACACGGTTTCCGTCAACATATCTGACATTTTCAACTCAGAGTTCCAGGGGGCTGCTTATCACTAATGGATGACTTTCACTTGAAAATAGCTATTTCCGTTGGAAATAATGTAACATAACCTCAATTACTTGTAATTAGTTAGATCTTATCACTAATGAATTAATTTTACTTAAGGGATTACACCACCATGAGTTTTTCAAAAAATCGATTTTTTTTCTTGTTTAGATAAATTGTTTATACTTTTAAAAATATTTTAAGCATTCAATCATTTCAAAATTCAAACTATTTCCGAAGTTACAGCAATTAGAAGTGAACGCGTCACTGAAACTCAGGTTCCGCTCGGACCCACAGTGGGGCCATGAACAGTTACGCGGGCAAATTTATATTGTGAAGCCATTTCTGAACCGATTTGAACGTTTTTTTTTTAATGAAAGCTAATAAAATTCTACGCAAAAATTTTGATCCAGATTTTGAAGAAAAAATTTTATATAATTTTTTTACTTAATATCAAAAATGAAAAAAAGAATTTTTCTTTTGAAGAGTACCGGGTTTCGAAAAATACTTGGATTCAATCCCAAATACCTAGAAGAAATGAAGCACTTATCCGGGAAAGTTAGCAATTGATTAAAAATTTATTGAATTTTTTATAAACAAATAAGTAGTGGTGCACAAGGATAAAAATAGCGAGAAATATCAGAATACTATCCAAATGATCATTTTTTGTAATAAAATTCTCATTTCACTTCAGATTGTAATAGCGAGCATCTCGCTTCACACGGGATTGATCGAGATTATCTCGATTTTATAATTAATTAATTATATCGTTTAATATTAAATTACATGTGATCAAAAATATTTTACTGTAAAAAAGTTTAATTTATCATAAATACAAAAATATAATTTGCACGGAGAAATACCTGAAAATTATTTAAATTTTTTAAATACATATTTGAAAGTTTTCATGAATTACAATAAAAATTGTAATTAAATTCAAGTACAATATTTTTTAAAATATTTTTATTATATTATTTATTGTAAAACACTATTTTCAATATTATTAGACAAATTAAAAGTGATTCAAATAGTTTTTACATTATCTAATAATCTGTTTGTAGCATAAATTAAAGATTGACACATGTATAATAAAAAGGCAGGATAAGTTTGTATTAAAATTACTAAATTTATTTTAAATACAAAGGGATAAACTATTTTTCCAACTTTAATTGAATTTTAGGCGTTAAAGAACAAGTGACCCATGAGTTAAGAGCCATTGAACATCTTATTGACTTATTATTTAACCGATTCCGATGCTTTCGAACAGTTAAAGAACTTCTTGAAAAAAGACGTTCCGCTGAAACGTATGTTGCTGGAATAGCAAGATAGTCTCGAGCCATTCGAGCAAGATTAGGATATTTTTTTTCGTGTTCATTCCACCATTGCAGTATATCTACTGATTTAACTGCTCGCACTTCTGCCACATACAGATTTATCTCACGTTCCCAATCATTTTCCATTATTGCGCTATGGCGGGTACCAGCAGTAGAAGTAGAAAATTCATTTTCTTTGAAGAGTGAAAATAAATCCAGATCTGTATCTTCTTCATTTAAATCATATGAAGTATCTTGGATTGAAGATTCAACAACAGTCGGAACTTCCTATATTTTCAAAAATTTACTTTTATTATAGATGTATCTGCAAAGTTTTATTTTATAGTTTACAGTTATACATATTTTAAATGCAATTTTTTATTTTATATTTAATAATTTAAAAATCTATCTTTTGTTTACCCACCATGTAATACTGAGATTTGAAGATGGATTTAAATTTGGCTAAAGACTGCTACTTCATTTCTTTTCACCACGTAGTCATGTTAAAAGTTTCTAGTTTGTGCCTTGGATCTAGAATTAACACGATACAATAAATCCAGTTGCTCTTGCTGTAATGCTTAAGCAGTTTAGCTAGTCCAGCTTGTAAAGCTTTCAACATATTCTCTTCTACTGGATTTCTATCTTTCCCTTGTGATATCTGGATCGATTTTTCTATTTCATCCAAGATCATATTGAAGCCGATAACGACCAAATTCAGAGTAGGATACTTTTCTCCACAAAAAGCTGTTGACAAGATTTTAAAATGTCGCAAATACTTTTGTATTTCTTTCAAAATTATCCTATTCTATATTTTTGGCAATGAGGTTTCTTTGGCATAATTAAAATAT
>CAJFCO010000407.1:37593-70052 GCA_904066015.1 Synergus gifuensis
TAGTGGTTTCAAAATTTTTCAAAATGCTCCAACTTTTTGAATTTTTATCAAAAATGACTGGCCAACGAACTTGACCTTCATTTTAGGACACTAAAAGAGTATACCAAAGGACAATCCAATCTGTCAATTCTTTCAAAAGTTATCGTGCTCACAAACTAAAAATCTACACACACACAAACACACACACACACACAGTCACGCACACATACAGACAGACACATTCGTAAAAACCTGTTTTTCGGGTTCAGGGGGTCCCAAAACGTGGACATTTGACAAAAACTGGGGGGGTCAAATTTTACACAAATCTAATACCTTCTCTGATGAGAATGTAAAAAGTATTATGTAATGATCGGTATTTAATAGGAGATGTAGATGGGATTCAAATCACACAAAAACCGTTTTCAAGTGTTTTCACTTCAGATCGTATGGAACCTTGGGATGGACAGTCTTTGATGCTACACCAAACCGTCGAGATGATTGAGGACAATGATCTGTCAGGATTGGCCGAACTGTAGGCATTTTTATTACTTTTAAATTTCGCGCGAATATATGAAGCGACGCCTATAGTTAGTAAGCAGAGTTGAGACAGGGTCTTGTAAGCTTTGTTAGAGTAAAGACGTGCAATGTAATTTTTATCTTTCAAAAAAAATTCAGTTCTCTTAAAATATAAAGCTTACAGTTAGGTGCTTATTAGGAAGAAAAAAAATTATGTCGAATGGTCATTCGGTAAAATAAAAATTAGGACAAATGATTATTCGGAAAAATGAAAATTATGCTAAATAATAATTCGGTATTATAAAAATTATGTCAAATTATAATTCGGTAAAATAAATATTATGTCAAACGATAATTCGGAAATATAAAAATTATAGGAAATTGATATTCGGTCAACTGATTTTCGGTAAAATAAATTTTAGGGAAAATAGAATTTGGGGTATATTCATGCGCCCCGTTGGAAATAATTAAATTATCAAAACATTGTTTTATTGATTTATTTAATACTTAGAGATATATGATATATAATAATGTATGGCTAGAAATGAAAAAAAAAGTAGATCAATTCCATATCTTATTAAATTTTAAAAAACAATTTATCATTACCTGTTCGGTGCTGCCCCGATCTATCCCATGCCTTAACATATTTCATATTCGCATCTCTTAAATTTGAAACAAACGAGAGGGAGTGAGAAACATGTTAAGGTATACATGTCTTTGACTGTACATAAAAACAAAATATATCTCCTCTAACCTATCCTATCGTCTGCTGATTTTGTTTACCGCCAATCAGCTTTTCAAGTGCCGGTCAGCGATTGGTCGCTGAAAGTACCGCCACCATTCGAATAATCGAAATAAACAAATAGTTGCAGAAGCAATTAATTATATTGATTGTCGTAATAAAAAAATGCTGATTAGTTACTTAGTAACATAATTAGTTACTTTCAACTAGTTACAATAAAAGAATTTCAAAGGATTCTATAAATATCTTCAAATTTTTTTATTTCTCTTTAAGGGGGGAGTCTGCTTTAGGAGGCCAAAAAAGCGTTTTTTCAGCAATTTTTTTGAAATGGAAGGAAATGCTTACGGTAAGCGAAATTTTGAGAACATATTCTACTATATTTTATCTTTAAAAAATAATTTTTGTTATTACAAAATATAAAACTTGTTCAATTAATGGCCATTTTGCCGGAGCGCCTGGAGTTTGTTTTCTATATGAACTAAGAAAGTACCGAAAAAAAATTTTTAATTAAAAAAATTTTAAGGATTTTAATAAATGTCAAAGAGATTTTAAGTGATTTTAAGGAATTACTAAATATTTGAATGAAAAAAAATTATTGTTGTTTACGCTTCAAATGAATGACATATACTGAAACAGACGCACAATGATAGTAGCTTTCCAACGCATGTTCGAAATATTGGAACGATGGAATAATAATCAAGTTACGCCATCTCTTAGCAAACCGCACGAATTAAGTTATAGAACCAATACTTCCTGTAACAGGACCACGCTTACTGGGAATAGCGACATAGTGGTAGATATAATATGCTATAATATTATATAAAGAAATATTATGAAACATATTTTAAAAATTTGTAATATTATTTTCAGTGTGTATCAACTTCAAATACCAAGGAAACACATTGAATCTAGAAATAAACTTCGATTCAGCTGTTCTGTACTCACAAACTTTAACAAGTAAGCACTCTATTACCAGCTTCTCCTATATTTTTCAAAAGATGCAAGTTAAGAATACCAGAAAACTACTCATTTTTGCAAGATTTCGTAACGTTACAGTGATCTTAATCGATGATAGTATAATGAGAGGTTTACACGCGTGTGCATTCCGTACGCACACATCTATCGCGCTTTCGTCACCGAGCCTAGCAAACCTCTACCACCACTCTATGCCCACTGCTCAGAGCGACCGCCATTGCAGACTAACCATTTAAATCTAGGTGCTGTTATGTCGTGCCACTTCCTTGAAGTCAACACCATCATATTTAAACATAATATTACGCGCGAAAATTCAAATTGTATTTGAATTTTAATATTCTAATATTAGTTAATCTAGAAATCTCACTATCTTTATTTTTAAATTAAAATACTAGAAACTCTTGAGAAATAAGAGTTGGGATCTTTCCCACGATCCGGAAAATTCCAGAAAGCGAATAAGAAAGATTCGAATTAGACAGCCCTAAACTCGTAAATTCTTAACTCTCAAACTTTCCCAAAGCAAAAAATAGGTCTTTTCAAATTTTAGTCTTTAATTTTATATCTTTCCTCAGGGTTACTTTCAGGTTTTACGACAAACACTCAAATCAATGCCACACGTGTTTTGGCTCAACTCACCAAGAGTTCTGGGTCTTACAACCGCGACACATCGGTCACTACAAAAAAAGGGTCTTGTTTTGAACCTCTCGAGTCTTCCCGGGAAACGCGAGGAAATTGTAATCGTCCGATTTTCCCTCCCCTGTGAACTCAAAGGGCGTGACTCGCTAGTTCAGCGAATAGATTTTAAGAACTGCAATTTGCTATATGCAGAGGTGGCCCTCCGCTCTCAACTCTTACGGGCCCGCCGACGGACCCTGCACCAGCGACTCTTAGAGTAAGATAGGTTAGTCTTTCGTCGATCTGGAAACCGTTGAGACGTAAAGTCATTCTCGTCTACGTAAACTTTATTAATTGTATCAATTTTATGTTTAATTACAAGTTTCTAAGTACAATTGGTGTTATATTTCTTTCTTTTCTCAAGTATAATTTTACAATTTTAAACTGAAGTTCTTTCGCGGTAGTCGATTTTAAATCGACGCAAGACAGCCACGGACTTAATAGATTCGCCAATCACCGATTGGTATAAGAGAAATATCTGGACTATAACGAAAGTGACGTCATAACAATTGGTGACAGCGTTGTGGGATTGGCTGCACCGTGAGAAATTGGAACTTGTGATTTGGTGATAGTGGGTGAAAGTGAGAACCAAATTCAAAAGTGTTGAACGTGTTAAACAATACTTGGACACCTACAAAAATATATACACAGTGTGTCCCAAAAATAACCGAACTTTATATTTATATCATACAACATGCAGCGCCATCTATTAAAAACTTACAGCATAAAAAAGATACATTCATCCTCTTTCAAACGCACCTAACTTCATTTAAATCGGATGACAGATGTTAAAGTTACAGCCATTTCAATACAAGAAAAAGTGTGCTAATGTTACAAAACAAAAATGGAACAAAGAGCAAATATAAAATTTTGTGTTAAACTTGAAAAAAAATTTGCTGAGACATACGAATTGATGAAAAAAGTTTATGGTGATGATTGTATGAGTCGTACTCAAGTTTATACGTGGTTTACACGATTTAAAAATGGTCGTGAGGATTTAAATGACGACCTAAGGCCAGATCGTTCAGAAGCTAGTAATCGTGCTGAATTTGTGGAAAAAGTCCGTGAAATCATTGGTATCGATGCAAATTTTACTACAAGAATGTTGGCTGAGGAATTAAATAAGAGTAAAAACACTATTTGGAGAATTTTAACTGAAGATGTGGGTAAAAGAAAGGTCTGTGCGCGTTTTGTTCCACATGAATTAAATGAAGACCAAAAAATCGCTCGTGTGGAGCATTGCAAAGACATTGTTGAAACTGCTGAAAACGATCCAGACTTTCTTGATTCGATCATAACTGGTGATGAGACATGGTGCTTTAAATATGACCCTGAAACTAAGCGTCAATCTGCTGAATGGAAGACCAAAGGCGAGCCAAAACCAAAAAAATTGCGTTTTCAGAAGTCTCGAATCAAGACAATGTTGATTACTTTTTATGATTCAAAGGGTATTGTCCACAAGGAATTTGTTCCAGAAGGTCGAAATGTTAATGGAGAATACTATTTAGGCGTTTTACATCGTTTGTGGAAAAGAATTGGTCGTGTTAGACTTGAATATCCAGCAGGAAAACAGCTGTTTTTATTGCACGATAATGCACCACCTCACAAGACCAAAAAAGTGAACGAATTTTTGATGAAAAAACGGATTTCTCTCATCAACCACCCTCCGTATTCACCTGATCTATCACCATGTGACTATTTTCTATTTCCAAAATTGAAAACCAAGATGAAAGGAGCATTTTATGATGATATCCCAGCCATTCAAGCAGCCGGAACAGAGGTGCTGAAGAACATTTCTATCAATGACATAAGAAAATCTATGCATGCGTTGGTTGATCGTTCCAAACGTTGTATTCAGTCTAATGGAACCTATTTTGAATAAATAATAACTTTCAAAGGTAATATAATGTGTATTTTATTCTATATCCAAGAAGTTCGGTTATTTTTGGGACACACTGTGTATATACACTGTGTCCCAGTATTCAAAATACGTATTTATATTTTCAGATTCCTTGTGGAAAACTGAATAGAAAATGATCAATAAAAAAATGTGATTAAAAGCATAATTAACGAGTAATTAGCAAGTAAAGATTCACCAATCAAAAAAATGCTTTATATAGCCGACAGTCCATGTGCCATCGCTGAGAGTGTGTGAGAATACAAGTTCAGATCGTATAATTCCCCTGCGTTTATTCTTGTAGGAGGCTTTGAATCTTTGGTGCAATTTCACACGAGATTCGAAAATTCATAAAAATCTTTTCCTCAACAACCAAATTAGAAACCATTGCTGGACGAGTTAATTACATTACTTAAAATTCATGCGTTATTTGAATTCTGTGGTAATCTCCTGAATTCTTATTATTCTGCAGAATTCACTCGAGTTCTGAAGAAATTGCTTTAACTTCTTTTACTACCTTGAATACTTTTAAATTACATTGAATTATTTGGACTTTCAAGAATTAAATAATTATGTTTTCTAAATTCCTCCGAATTCTGTTACAATCATTACAGTCTTCCTGATTCAGGTACTTAGAAAAACAATCTAAAATGGTGCACCATAGGGTGTATCGGTTTGCGCACCAGGTGTTTAAAATATACAATCTTCGGGAAGTTAGAAAAAGGTAGTTAGAAAAAGAATTTAAAATTGTGAATCACTGACCGGGGTGCACAGGGTCGCGCACCAAGTGGTTAGAATAGTATACTTCTGGAATTTTTTTTTAATTCCAAGTTATCGAAGGACGCAAAAAAATTCCAATGATAAACCCTTGACCAGTAAGCACCAGGATGCCCACCTGGTGTTTAGAACAACAATCTTCTGGAATTTGTTCTAAATTTCAAGTTTTCTAAGAATGTTAAAAGCACCAAATGGTGACCCGATAACCGGGATGCACAAGCTCGCGCACCAGGTGTTTACAATAACAATCTTCGGGAATTTTTTCGAAATTTCAAGTTTTCGAAGGACATAAAAAACTCCAAAAGGTGACCCGATAACCGTGATGCACCAGGGCGCGCACTCAGAGGTTAGAATAACAATCTTCCGGAATTTTTTTAAAATTCAAAGTTTTAAAAGGTTATAAAAAACTTCAACTGGTAACCCGATGATCGAAGTGCAACGGATCGTGCACCAGGTGTTTACAATAAAAATCTTCGGAAATTTTTTCGAAATTTCGAATTTTCGGAAGACATAAAAAAATTCCAACGATGAATCGATGACCAGGGTGCACCAGGTCGCCCACCAGGTGTTTAGAACAACAATCTTCGGGCATTTGTTCGAAATGTCAACTTTTCTAAGAATGTTGAAAACACCAAATGGTGACCCGATAACCGGGATGTACAAGTTCACGCACAAGGTGTTTAGAATAACAATCTTCAGGAATTTTTTCGAAATTTCAAGTTTTCGAAGGACACAAAAAACTCCAAATGGTGACTCGATAACCGGGATGCACAAGGTTGTGCACCAGGTGGTTAGAATAGCAATCTTCTGGAATTTTTTTTTAATTCCAAGTTTTCGAAGGACATAAAAAAATTCCAATGGTGAACCGAGGATCAGGATGCACCGCGTCACAAACCAGTAGTTTAGAATAAAAATCTTCCAGAATTTTCATAAAATTCAAAGTTTTAAAAGGATATAAAATTATCCTGATATTATTCTGAATAAGAGGGGGAAAGAAGATTAATTCGAGCAAAGATGAAGTGAGAAAGGTCATTTTCTGTCGCAGAAACCTCGGTAGAAACTTTCACGAACTTTAAAAAAAAGTCTATCTAATTACACTGGACAACAAAATATGACCTATGTCGGGTTGGGACGAGATATATCATTTCCATGGTAGTTTTCTGTGCTGAATCCAAATCTGACCTCCGTTTTTTTCGTTGATGTCAAATTTTTGAGTTTTTTTGAGTTAAAAATTTTTTCGAAAAATCACAAATCGTGTGATAAAAGGGTGAAAAAATTTGTTTTACGAAAAGCGATATATTCTTTCGATGCGTTTTTTAACGCAGAATCCACTGGTGTTTTTTTTTTTGATATCTCATATAGTTTTTGAGATATTTTTAAAAAACCACCAAAAAACACGAAAAAAATGAATTGACAAAAATCCTTATATTTAAGTGAATAAATTTTATTTTTTAGTCACTCAGGTCTCATTCTCTTCGTTTTTTGATGCAGAAAAAATTTTAAAAAAGTTTACAGTTCCAGCTGTAATGGTTCGAAAGTTACATGACAGAGCACTTGTCTCTTTCTATAGAGTTCCCAATTTGACGGTTCACAAGTACTCGAGACGAATCATTGTACTTTTTCTAATATCTCATTGCAGTAATGTCTTTAATATTTGCAATAAGAATAATAATAATAATTAAAAAATTTTTTAAATATAGTTATAAGCTGTTACTTATACTCCATAGAAACTTTTTCTTTTGCATACTCGACGGTGATGAGTATTTGGTTTATCAGTCATGAGCCTTCAGCAGTAGTCTGCTAAAGCGTTCACACTCCAGTTACCTTGGTATCTCTTTTCGATTTCAGCGATTTCTTGATGAAACCGTTCCCCGTGATCATCAGTGGCGATTTCAAAGTAATAGGTATTCTCCTCGGATTGCAATCTGGCTACACAAAATTTTGTTGCTTTCTATGCACTTGGGACAGCAGAGCACGAGATCAACATTATGATGTTAAAGTTTGGCCAGCCCGAAAGACGTTAGAACCAGGAAAAATGAACGTTGCTCAAAAACCATTGGTTGATCCTCAAAAAATATTATTACCACCATTACATGTAAAGCTCGGCATCGTAAAAAAATTTATCAAAGCAATGGATAAAAATGGAGAAGGTCGTCGTTTCTTGAAAAGAAAATTCCCTAAACTTAGTGAAGCTAAAATCAAGGAAGGAGTTGTTCAAGGACCCCAAATCCAACAACTAATGTTGGATTGTGATTTTGAAACAATCTTGACGGACCTTGAGAGGAAAACTTGGTTGTCAGTAAAAGCAGTCATACAAAATTTCTTGAGGAACACAAATTTCAGAAACTACAAACACCTGATAAACACTATACTGCAGAACTTCAAGGAAATGAAAGTGAACATGTCACTAAAGATTCACATTCTTCACTCGCACTTGGACTTCTTTCCAGAAAATTTAGGGGCAGTCAGTGATGAACACGGGGAACGGTTTCATCAAGAAATCGCTGAAATCGAAAAGAGATACCAAGGTAACTGGAGTGTGAACGCTTTAGCAGACTACTGCTGGAGGCTCATGACTGATGAACCAAATGCTCATCACCGTCGAGCATGCAAAAGAAAAAGTTTCTAGGGAGTATAAGTAGCAGCTTATAAATATATTTTTAAAATTTTTAAATTATTATTATTATTCTTATTGCAAATATTAAAGACATTACAGCAATGAGATATTAGAAAAAGCACAATGATTCGTCTCGAGTACATGTAAACCGTCAAATTGGGAACTCTATAGAAAGAGACAAGTTCTCTGTCATGTAACTTCCGAACCGTTACAGCTGGAACTGTAAACTTTTTTTAAATTTTTTCTGCATCAAAAAACGAAGAGAATGAGACCTGAGAGACTAAAAAATAAAATTTATTCACATAAATATAAGGATTTTTGTAAATTCATTTTTTTTCGTGTTTTTTTTTGGTTTTTTAAAAATATCTCAAAAACTATATGAGATATCGAAAAAAAAAACACCAATGGATTCTGTGTTAATAAACACATTGAAAGCATGTATCACTTTTCGCGAAAAAAATTTTTTCACCCTTTCATCACACGATTTGTGATTTTTCGAAAAAATTTTTAACTCAAAAAAACTCAAAAATTTGACATCAACGAAAAAAACGGAGGTCAGATTTGGATTCAGCACAGAAAACTACCATGGAAATGATATATGTTATCTCGTCCCAACCCGACATAGGTCATATTTTGTTGTCCAGTGTTACAAAAGATAAAACTTAATTTTACTTACGAAATTAATAAAATACATTTGTTCTGGTTTTTACAAGTTTTTTCAGTATTTTGTCGACAAAAGTATCTAAGTAATCACATTCTTTTTTCACAACAGACGCTTATAAGCTTAATAAAATTGTTAAGTATTTAAAATTTACAATCTTGGTTTTTATAACGGAAAATAATGAATTAACTTTCACAGATATTTTCGATCGTCTTTCTTCCAAGTTTTTTCAGTATTTTTTGGACATGAGTTTCAAAAAGAATCTTTTTTTTCGCAAGAAGTGCTTATAAGCTTTAAAAAAATTTTTGAGTACTTAAATTTCACGAACTTAGTTTTTAGACCGAAAATAACCAACTAACTTTGATAGTCAATCCTCTTTTTTCAAATCTTTTTCACTTTTATTTTGACAGACGAATCCAAACCTGCATGTTTATTTTTAATGGAAGGCACTTGCAAGTTACTTTCCGTCACTTAAAATGCATACGTTGTTTGAATTCTGTAGGTACAATTACATTGTACCTGTTTGAATGTATTCGATTATTTGGAATTTCAACAGTTTTAAATACTTTAAATTCCTCCAAATTCTCAAGAATTCTCCGAATACCGACACAATCATTACAGTTTTCCTAATTCTTTTACAATTAGACTAGTTAGTCGACTGCCAAGCTAGCAGTGAATGAACATCTACATAATAAATTATTTTTAATTCAAAGCTGCATAAATTCCACGAATTAATCCACTCATTTGGATTCCACTAAACTACTAAAGCCATCACTATTCCTAAAATTCTTTCCAAATTAGTCAAGCTATTTCGAAGACTTAGCTAAGAATGAATAATGATGTAATTTTTATTTGAAATTTGCGGACTTCTCTCGAATTATGTAGAATTCACCTAAAAAATTCTGAAGGCATTTTTAAGTCTTCTTAAAAACTTTACCAGCAATAAGAACTAGTATTGTCCAAATTATTTTTACAGTGGAATTCAAAAATTCAGTGATGCTTACGAGTGTCACGTTCCGCGACGTAATATTAGTTATACTTATTTTACTATATGTATTCTTTAAACAAACAATTGTAACCTATACATTTTTACTATTAAACAATCATTTAATTTATGGGCCACCACCCTCTTTTAAGAAAAAATCTTGTTTCAATATTAAGACATAATTTATGTATTCGCATCCACTAAAAACCCTTGACATTGGTTAACCCCAATATAATCCAATTAGTAAAACACCGTTCAAAAATCTATGATTGTATTCTACGAATTTCCAAAGAAACGTATTTACGATAGCAATAAATAACAAAACTAGTTTAGTAACGGAAATCTTATGTAAATCGGAAATTATCAAAAACGCACTTTGATGTCTTCATTTAAATTATTATAGATTAACACTTTATGTATCCGGACCTGTCATTGTCCACCATAAAATTTATATTTATAACCATTTTAAATCATAAACATCTGGAACCCCAATTCATGGAAATCTCAATGCACCACGTGTAACCACGTGTACGATACCTTGACCGGTGGTGATCTTTGATCTCATATCTAATTAATGATTCTAAAAATAGAATGCATTTAGGGGAACCAATTTTTTCTACGGCAATGACGTCATTCTCCCCCTAAAATATTGATTCCAGAAAAGGATTTTCTAAATTTAGATTAGAATTTATTGATCCGGGATCACGCACGTGTGACCCCCAATGTACAGCGGCCATGTTGGAATTATAAAATTTATTACCAAAGGCCCTATAAAAAGGAAGGATTTGCTCCAGAAAAATCAGTCTGTCTCCAGAGTTTGACTGGGTCACTTCGATCATCTCTAAATTTTCACCTAGTAACATCCAGTCATCAGAATTCATATTCAACTCTAAAATCAGTGCGGAAAAGTACTCATAAACACAAGTGTTGTCGAGAAGTTCATCGATCCCTAAATCAACGAGACCCGACTGGGACCAACCCGGAGTCCGGTTTCAACCACACAGACCGGAGGGTCTTATTTCAAGGTCACCAACGCCTAACAAATTTGGGTAAGCAGAAATCAATAAATCTTCCTTTCACCCAAACGATCTAATCTGAGGGAGGAGCAAGAAACTTAGTTTTGTGTTTCTGTTTCAGATGCGGATCAAGAGATTTTCCAAAAGAGGCCTGCCAATGTAAACTTATTAATAAATTGTAACTCTATTTGAAACCACTGTGAAATATTTGAGTCTTGCGGTTGTCCTCATCTCTGTATAGAGAAATCCTTTTTCCCTATCAAGAAACGAGGAAGAACTACCGTTCCTTTTATTTCTAAATTTTAAAGTTAGAGTTGTGTTGCGATTCTCAAGACGTAACATACCTCTAATTTTTGGCATCGATCATGGAAACGATAAACCGCTTGATTTGAAATATTTCTCAAAAATCCGCAAAATTTTTTCTTTATTTTTAGTCAAAATTTCGATTTTTTTCAAAAAATTAAAAACTTCTGGCAGCCTTTTGAAACATCACTGACTCTCATTTATTTTCTGTATGCCTTACATATGCATATTTCTAAACCTATGTGACTATATTTTATCTATTATATGTGCTTATTTCCTATTATTTACTGTGCTGATTTATCTGATATTTTTTCCCGTGATCATATCGATTTTACATGCCAAATTCCCCAATACCAACACATAATCGATTGATATTGAAATATATATTGAATTTTTTTATAATTTAAAAACTGAAACAAATCTCTAAAATAATTAATATTTTTTCTTCAACTTCTAATTCTTAGCAGTTTATGCGAGAGGTTGGATAGTCTATAACGGCGCTCTCCCTCCTCCCAAGATTCGGGTTACTAGCCTAACAGCGCGGGTCTCCCGAATGTTTTACTGTTAGAATTTTTTGTTGAATGAATTTTTCCTTATAAAATACAAATTTTATTTTTTTCAATTTCTAATTCCTAACAGTTTATGCGAGGGATTGGATAACCTAACGGCGCGCTCCTTTCTACCAAGATTCAGGTTTCTAGCCTAACGGCGCGGGTCTCCTGAATGTTTTGCTGTTAGAATTCTTAGTTGATCAAATTTTATCAGTTTCGAATATTTGACAGTTTATGCAAGAAGTTGGATAGCCTAACGGCGCGTTCCTTCTTTCCCAAGAAGAAGTAAGGGGCCACTATGGACAGACTCCCCCTCCACTTTCCCATCCCCCCTGCACCGCACTATGGCGCCAACCCCCTCTCCTATATCTATGGGCCATCATGGACAGCGTCCCCCCGCACCGCACTATGACGTCATCACCTTGCTGTATATATGGGCCACTATAGACAGACTCCCCCTCCACTTTCCCATCCCCCTGCACCGCACTATGGCGCCAACCCCCTCGCCTATATCTATGGGTCACCGTGGACAGCGTCCCCCCTCTGCACCGCACTATGACGTCAGCCCCCTTGCCTGTATCTATGGGCCACTATGGACAGTTTCCCCCCCGCACCCCACTATGACGTCATCCCCCTTGCCACAATCCGAGGGCCCTACAGCCGTGAGATGTAAAAATGGTGAAAATCGGGGTAGCAGGTGGTCGTGTCAATGATAGGGTCCTACAACCGATCCTCCTTCTGCTGTGTGTTTGGCGAAAATACGAAAACTTTATAAAATAAAAACAAATATGAAATTTATCAAGTGAATTGAAGTTCGTAACAATTAATTTTAAACTTAAATTATACTTATTTTCTAGATGTTGGGGTAGGTCTGTGAATAAAGTCAGATTATTTTTTACCATCAACTTTTATTGACTAAAGCATATTAAAGAAAAATGAGTACATATATTTTTTTATAATAAGAAAAGAGTGGCCAATTCGGAAGAAGATGTTTGTGTACAAGATACAAGATCTGTTCGCTTACAATATTTGCCACCATATATTTGATATTTTGGCACACGAGAAATTTTATGTTTAAGATTATATTTCTTTAACAATTTTTTATAAAAATGACGAGCAATGTTATCATTTTTTTCTAGATTATTTGTAAACATATTAGTAAAATCAGACAGAGAATAACCGTTACACATACAATGGAGAAACATAATGCAATATTGCCCACACACATTCGAAGTCGTACATTGAAGTCTTTTTGTGTTCCATCTGTAGAAGGTACAATTTCCCCGTAAACGAAGAAGATGTTTAGGTAGAAGAGGCGGTAAACCGTAGCTGTCAAAGTAGGTTCCTATTCCATCGTTACCAACGTGGAGGGCGATCCAATGGCTCCCTGGTTTAGATTGTTCATCAAGATTACCCACTATTGCCGCAGGTCGGGCCCAACGTTTAGGAATCTGATCTGCAGGAAATACACCTATTGTCTGTGCTTCTGGAAGGCGAAGTACTTGAAGTATTTGCAAACTGTTCATATTTTTCCAAGAGATAATTGGTCTGACTCTGTGGAAAGGTCTACGGTGTCCTCACCAGAATCTTCAGAAATGTTTGCAGGACTCTGTGCAAAGGTCGTAGGTGATCTGGCTGAACAGGTGGAGTAGTCGGTTGTTTTATTGTACCTTGTTGTCGACAATTCATCTTGTTGTTGTTGTGTTTCGAGCCAATTTTTTAACTTGAGTATATTGTTAAGAGCACACATGAACTTTGACTCCTTTTTTACTCCATGATGGAAGCAAAACTCATCTATAAAGGGTAGTTTTTTCATTGAAGGGCAGCATAGTTCCTCCAAGTTGATTATTTGTCTACTTGTTATTTTCTGTAGTAAATCAGCTTTCTCATGTCCTCGCGTGTAAATCAGCTTGGCAGTTCGTGCAATATCTCGAAGATTAGCATGAAGAAAATTCATTGGAACATTTTCTTCAAACCATTCAAGACCATGATGATTATAACTAAGCCAGTTATTCTGTCGTCGAGAATTGGTTGCGAGATCAGTAAATGCAAAAGGAGGTGAAATAATCCAATGAGCAATTCAATAACAATCCAAAGTAACCACACCTACTTCTTTAGGAATGAAACGACCAGCATCATCTCGAAAGCCTTGTAGGTCAATCACGTAGTCAACCATGATTTTTAGTTTTTTCTAATAGAATGCGAGAAAAGCAACTGACACGATGGAGAGTGTAACGAATACTGACGTTCAAATATAGGGATCGCTTTTATGGCTAGGTTTTCTTCAGCCCCACTCCACTCAAGCACTGAAGTCTACAATAATCTGTCTGGATGAATCTATTTCCAAAACATTATCATATTCAGCGTATACTAAACAATTAATGGTACTAGTAAGTGCGTCTTCAAATCTCACTTCAATTCTAAGACTACCATGTCTTACGAGATTCCAATGAGAATAACAATTTACTGAAAGGTCAGGTGTGAGATCAAAGGCAAAGAGAGTTTCCTGTGGGGTAATTATCTCTGTCAATGCTATTACCTTCATTTAGAAAATGAATGCCTGTACCGCTAAATAATGTGTGATAGGCTTCAACGTATAATTGTCTATTAGCACCAAAGGATGGTTGAAGAAGCTTGGATGGTATTTGAGTACCGTCAACATAAAGGGAGAGATGATTAATTTTATAATTTTGGAAATTGAAAGGATTTTTAGGTCCACTTCCGTTGAATGCAACATTATCGACAAAACCAATAATTATTCTCTTTGGTAATTGTCCAAGAATAACATCATCAAGTGTTTCAGCGTGAACGCCTGCATGTAAAGTGAAAGCTTTTACCTCAACACGTGTGATAGGGTATTTAGCAGAGTACCCTGAGATAGGGTTTTTGCATGTGCGAGTAGAATACCTGGGCTAATTTTTGCTCGACGAACAACAAGTGAAGCTTCTTCAATATGTATACGACAACTGTTTGTATTATCCATGAGACAAAATAAATCTTTTGAACGGACCAATCGAAGTCTCAACACTACACCGTTGATAAGAAATTTATCTTGGTTAAAAACATCACAGTGTAAGTGTCCGATAAGATCAAGCGACTTTTCACCGCTCAAATGTTTTTGTCTGATTTCTAGTCCATCGTTACGATCAAAGTCATCGATTCTTCCAGGGGTATCATTATACTAAAAAGATGATGTAAGATGACTGTTTTTAGCAGCAGGACCTTAATTAAGTAATATTTCAATATATGCTCGATAAGCATAAGAATTACTTGGCGGTGATACTACTTTTTGATTAAAATAGACATCTACCTGATTGAATAAAGAGTGCAACAGATTGTTTACAGGACCTACTTTATCCAATTCTTCACCATTTGATTCAACTCTTGTGGGATATACTAATCTTACTCGAAGACTTAACATTGTGTGAGCAAGATCCAGATATTCATCGCCATGACCGGGAACAACAAATTCTATGGGAGATTCGTCAGTAAGGGATGAAACAGGTTTATAGTGGACCCATTGCGAGCTTTCTATTGACGTTTGTGTCTGCGGGAGTGAAAATAGATCCAACTCAGACTTCAGACACTCACAAGAATGAGAATGTAAAAATGACATTTTTAAAAAGATATTTTATAAAATATTCTAATTTCCAAAAATGTCGTTAATAGTGTTTTTCAGTTTTCTTGATTTCACACGCTTATTTGTAGCCTTTGTTTTTTCTCTATTACTCTTCGTAGACTCTTTTCTTTTCACCGTATTACGCTTCTTTACTTTTCTCGCAGAGGTTTTCTTTTTATTTTTAATAGGATTACGACTCACGACGTTAAGCGTGCCACGATTAGAAATGGACTGAACCATCCCCTTCTTCCGAATGTTCTTATAACCAGAACCATTCATAATATTCTCCATTTTCTCCATTGCATGTCGTTTTAAATCATTTCTAGTTTCTTCAAAGCGATTTTTGACAGAATTTTTAAGAGGTATATTATTATCTAGATCATTCATAACATTCATACCAGTCTTTAGAGCTTCTTTACCAACGAATCTAGCCCCTCTAGTCAAAAAATGGAGAACTCTTCGGAATAGACCAGCCAGGAAACCTCCAATACTATGACCTTTTTGATACGGAGTACCAATATAAATTTTCGATATTCCACCCCCACCTCCTGCTTGTGAAGTGTAATAATCAATGTAATAACTCATTGTTTTTTCTGTTAGTTAGTCAATACGTTTAAAATGAAGTGTCACTGTCAACGTACCAAACTCAAATGGTATTGGTAGTCCAAGATGGTCTCTTATATTAATTTCAATGGTGCGAAAATCCATGTTGAGAACAGGTATATAATTGGGTGAGGAAAAGTGTGTGACTTGCGTTGTACCAAAAATATAATCTCTTTTATCTACAGGAACAACACGAAGAAGTGGTGCTTTTACATCTCTAGTCACACGAGGTTCACAAACATTACAATAAACAAATAACTGATCTGGAAGCCCACACGCTAGACTTGCAGGATACATCGCCGTGAAACCATTTTCACTAACTGGTAGTAATTTATGTGGGGCAAAACCGAGAATACGGGAAACTTTATCACTAAGAGCTAAAAAATGTTGACCCTCAAGTTCACAATTTTGAGGACATTTTTTTTCTATCTTTACATAGCTACTTGAAGATTTTTCATAAACAACTTTAATGTGTCGTTTAAGATCAGAAGTATTATTTATATTGTTAATAAGACTCAATACTCGTGTAAATACCTGGTTCAAAAAAATGCAGTACCGGCTTTTTCCAGCCACCTGTGAGTCTTTGCAGGGGATTATTCCAGAATTGTTTAAATCCTCCATCATAATTACCATCTTTTGCAACATTCTTAGGCAGATCATAATCATACACAGTGTGTCCCAAAAATAACCGAACTTCTTGGATATAGAATAAAATACACATTATATTACCTTTGAAAGTTATTATTTATTCAAAATAGGTGCCATTAGACTGAATACAACGTTTGGAACGATCAACCAACGCATGCATAGATTTTCTTATGTCATTGATAGAAATGTTCTTCAGCACCTCTGTTCCGGCTGCTTGAATGGCTGGGATATCATCATAAAATGCTCCTTTCATCTTGGTTTTCAATTTTGGAAATAGAAAATAGTCACATGGTGATAGATCAGGTGAATACGGAGGGTGGTTGATGAGAGAAATCCGTTTTTTCATCAAAAATTCGTTCACTTTTTTGGTCTTGTGAGGTGGTGCATTATCGTGCAATAAAAACAGCTGTTTTCCTGCTGGATATTCAAGTCTAACACGACCAATTCTTTTCCACAAACGATGTAAAACGCCTAAATAGTATTCTCCATTAACATTTCGACCTTCTGGAACAAATTCCTTGTGGACAATACCCTTTGAATCATAAAAAGTAATCAACATTGTCTTGATTCGAGACTTCTGAAAACGCAATTTTTTTGGTTTTGGCTCGCCTTTGGTCTTCCATTCAGCAGATTGACGCTTAGTTTCAGGGTCATATTTAAAGCACCATGTCTCATCACCAGTTATGATCGAATCAAGAAAGTCTGGATCGTTTTCAGCAGTTTCAACAATGTCTTTGCAATGCCCCACACGAGCGATTTTTTGGTCTTCATTTAATTCATGTGGAACAAAACGTGCACAGATCTTTCTTTTACCCAAATCTTCAGTTAAAATTCTCCAAATAGTGTTTTTACTCGTATTTAATTCCTCAGCCAACATTCTCGTAGTAAAATTTGCATCGATACCAATGATTTCACGGACTTTTTCCACAAATTCAGCACGATTACTAGCTTCTGAACGACCTGGCCTTAGGTCGTCATTTAAATCCTCACGACCATTTTTAAATCGTGTGAACCACGTATAAACTTGAGTACGACTCATACAATCATCACTATAAACTTTTTTCATCAATTCGTATGTCTCAGCGAATTTTTTTTCAAGTTTAACATAAAATTTTATATTTGCTCTTTGTTCCATTTTTGTTTTGTAACATTAGCACACTTTTTCTTGTATTGAAATGGCTGTAACTTTAACATCTGTCATCCGATTTAAATGAAGTTAGGTGCGTTTGAAAGAGGATGAATGTATCTTTTTTATGCTGTAAGTTTTTAATAGATGGCGCTGCATGTTGTATGATATAAATATAAAGTTCGGTTATTTTTGGGACACACATTGTGTACAGTAGATCGATCTCTTGCCGAACTGAGTCACTATTTTGTCTATCAGGATCAGTGGGTGCTGGTATAGCATAATTCAAAGAGGCGTCAATCATGGCTAAAATGCGTTCTTCCTCTTTTATAAAATTCGAACTGTATTCATGATTATTCAAACGGTCTTCTTTCGGAGGAGCTTGTACTGCTAATTTTTCTTCTATAGGTACGTTAATCATGATTGCAGCGCGGTTTTCATCTAAGTTGTCATGTCTAACATGAAGAAGTGTACGTGGTAATTGTATTTCTGTGATTGCTACAACCCAGGCCCCTTGTAATCGAATTTCATGTGGAATTTGTGTGATAAAACTTGTTGTAGTATTATTCGGAAAATAGTTCATACTGCTATTACTAGGCAGAATGGGATAAAATTGATCGTTATTCATTTTAAATGTTTGTAAGATTTGAGGCTGGAATCCACGAGTTGAATTTTCCTGGGTACTCAACCCACTTGACAAAAACTTGCTTCTTCTTTCCTTTACCCTTCGTCTGTAATATTTTTTCAATTTTATATTCTTCTTCGTCTATATTTTTATTTGTCACCCCTGTTAATTCTTGTTCATAAAAAAGCCCGTCTATTTCTTCCCCTGCTAGATCCTTTAATTCATAAACAAAAGGTGAGTGTATTCGACTTGTGATTACTCGTTTTACTAAGAAAATTTCTTCGCTCCAACCTGGCTCATAACCTTTCTCAAAGACACCCTTCTCTCGACTGATTCTAAAATGGTCATCGACATTGTATTTGGGTTTTTTTAAAGAATTTTTGTTTTTTTTCTTGAAGCGTGATTGGATATTTGCCCATGCTTTGCTCGCATTGTGTAAAGTAACTTTAGATGGTGCCATTTTAATGCTAGAGTGTCTGGTGTTATTGTAAGCATCCACAATTTGTTGTAAAACATCAATATATCGACGACTATTTTTATGTGTAAAATAACGCCACATACGCTCCTTGAGAGTTCGATTGAATTTTTCTACTATAGCTGCCTTCACATTAGGATCACGTGTTACTCGAAATAGTATGTTATTTTCTGACAAAATTTTTTGAAAAGTTGCCCCTACAAATTCCTTTCCTTTATCAGTTTTTAGGCAAATGGGTGCGCGATTATTACTTTTTTGAAGGATAAGGTCAAAGCCATTTCTTACCTCTAAAGCAGATTTATTCCGAAGAGGTTCAACCCAGACAAAAGATTTCGGTACTGTAGCTGTAATCGCTTTTGCAGGTAGAAATGACTCATCAGGTGATTCATTATCTGTATTTTCAATACTATCTGTATTATCTGTATTATTTTTCTGCTCCTTATTTTCGATAAGTGGTTTTCTATTCTCATCAACAAAGAAAAGAAATTTTTTTAATACTTGACTATATATTTTCCACTTTTCACGTTCATCCTTGGGAAAAGGAGAAAATAAGATACGACTCATCTCAGAATCTAATCTACTAATATTATTTCCCGGTGTTTGTGTGGTGAGACCAGGTACAGATGGTATGATCTGTGCATCATCAGTATTTAAAACTGGTTGTTTCAAAGATTGCATTTGCTGTTGTATTTTATCCACCTTATCGCTTGGGATAAGCACCATCTTTCTAGCATGCTGCATTTTTAATGTATTTTTGAAATTTTTTTTTAGAAAGAGGAACCAAACAATTTGGATATTGAACTGCCAATGATTGGTGCAAGCAAAAGAGGCAGAAATCCTTCTCCTTTTTGAATAATAAAATTTTTCTTCTTTTTCCAAGTACCATGGGGTTCAGCTATATTACGAAGTATCTTTTTATGTTTTTTCAATTTTAGTTTCTGGTGATTTTTTAGTGGTACATTACCCAATAGAACATTTAAAGCACACTCACAAATACATTTAATGAGCGGAACATCAGAGCTTTTTAATAAAGCACGTCGTTGATCACGGTTTAGATGACAAAGAGCTTGCAAAGCTATGACATTTTTCTTACCAATTGACTTACCACCTTTCGACATCGTTACAAGCAAGTAACTGGTACTTGTCCTTCGGCGTGCCCGCCCTTTATACCTTTCACAGGTACGTAAACATACTGATGAGGGTCATCAGGAAATATGCTGGTACGAAATCGACAGTTGTCTGGAGTAGACTGTTTCAAATCAAGAAGTAAATATCCATGGGGCTGTGAAGTGGCATCGTGATAGGCTTCTTGTAAAAAGCGTGGATTTTCAGGACAAACTTGTCGAGCTAGATGCTGAATTTGAGCACGATCTCGAGGATTTTTAAAAGCAATAATATAGTTTGAATTTAGAGAAATATCTCTTTGACCATGACCCTGGTGAAAAATATTTTGTGAAATAAAAATCACACTAACATTTTTGTGACGACTGCCTTTAGTAAACAGATCTACAATTGTATTATATGAAGATTCTCTCATTAAATCATCAATAATTATGAGTTTAGGTCTAGGGTCATTAGAATAATCAGAAGACTGTGGTAATCCTTCTCGAAACTCTATTTTTTTCCCATATTCCTTGTATGCTGTTTGCCACTCTGAATAGTAAAAGATAATACGCTCTATTTGTGTATCACACATACTGTCAAGGTGGCGAAGAAATTTTTTTATAAAAAATGTTTTGCCACAACCTGTTGGTCTGCATATCAATGATGTGAATGGATGTTTCCAGCGTGCGTCCATGATTAACAATGATTAAAATTAAGTCTGTAAATATTATTTATACGCAAAAAGCTTTATCACAAAAAAGAAAAAAAAACAAATTTTAATTTTTTTTCTTTTTTTTCATTAGCTCCTTAACTGTATAGTCAGGGGTTTTCTTGAGCTAATACCCCCTGACCACTTCCGCACGTCAACAAATTTGCTTATTTTGACGTGCTCCGCCTTTTTTCGTCGACACGCCTTGAGTTTAGCTTACAAAGGCGTGCGACCCCCGCCGCACCGCGTTTGACCTTCCGCGTCGAAAACCCCTAGTTTTCAGCTACATTCCGACTGCCTAAAGCAGGTTCGAAAAGATTTTTTTTTAACAGAAATTAACTTAAATACTATTTTTTTTTCTTGTATAATAAATATATTATTTTTATTTATTTTTTGATTTTTTTTATTGGAACTATGTATTATAAAAGTACAAAAGTAATATAAAAGCACTAATAATTAATTTATTTCTTTATTTACAATAGTATCTCATGATTTAACAGACTTCCGAGATCGGATGGCATATCCAAACTCATGATGTTGGACAAATCAAACGTTGGAGATGTTTGATTTGTTACATCCTCTAAGGACCTCATCGTGCTTTGAGCCAGTGGTAAGAAAGCATCCTCTGGTGAAAAATGGTACGGGTCTGAAAACAAAAGAAAAAAAAATTTTCTTATTATTGACACAGAAAAATTATTTTTGTTGTAAAATTCAAAAAAAAAAAAAAATTAATACTCATACATTTTTTACAAAAATCAAGATGTAATATCACAAAGAGTAGGAGAGAGAGAAACTTATTTTATCCACTTATATAACCAAATGGTACAGAGTCATAATTTTCAATTAATCTCCGTTTTGTGTACACGGGTCGACAAATTTTATGTTCATTTTTTGTAACTACCTGGTGATGAGGAGTTCTGTGAATGCTTAGAAAATTCAAGTTTATCGGCGGATTCTTTTTTACGACAAGATCACAAACAGACTCAAAGTTTATGATTTCGGAATTTTTGTAATTTAGGTTGATACCTTTCACCTTGCATACTTTATGAATTTTACCATCAGGTGATCTCACTTTAAAAGCATAGAATTTAGGACCACCTGAGACAAATGTCTCTATGTAACTTCCTGAACCATAAGCTTCGAGTTCGTCAGTCATGTCGCCTAAGAAACATCCTGTTTCTGGATAGTACTCTCCGGGTTCATTAGTACTTGAAAAAATTACCGAATCCGTGCCAAAATAAAGAACACGACGATCTAATTTTTTCAAGTAACTATACAATTTCAAACGAGCCTGTGCTGTTGTATAAGCTGCTATTACAACATTTGTAATGGGGGATGGTGATACTGCCTCATTTTTGTATGACCAGGAAGCGTAAAGACTTTCTTGATCTACCGGTAAGATACTATTGAGAACTTTATCGGGGCTTTGTATAAGTTCTAATAATTTTTTCTGACTGTGAATTATTTCAGTCTTTGGCATATTTTCTCGTTGGCAAAATTTTCCCCAAAAAGAATTTAGACAAAGTTTGGCCAAAGATCGCAAACCAGAGTTCTTTTTAATATTTGCCTGATCAAGCTGAACTCCTTCACCGTCATAAATCATTTGAATGAAAGCTGCTTTCTGTTCATCGGTAGTACAATCCGTCGGGTACCCTGTAGCTTCATGCTTTAATTTAAAAAACCTATTTATGTAGCTTACAAAGAGACCACCAACTTTTGTTTCCCTCTCATATTGAGTGGTCTCATACTGCCAAATTTCAAAAATAGTAGTCATTTTATATCCCTCCGCAATAGCTGCTTTAACCTCATCTGAAGCCCATGTTCCCTCTAACTCTTTATCACCAATATTACCCACATGTGGGAAATCTTGTTGTAACTGTAATTTACAACAAGTATTACATAGAGGGAACATGAGTTTACCATGCATTCTTAAAGGAAGAACAGGCAAGTAAGATCCAGTAGGGGGTAGTATGCGGAATTTAATTAACCCTTCTACATTAGATAAATCAAAATTGTCCCCTGTTAAATTTTTGCAATCATCCCCAACATAAATTTTTGGATGCCCTATTGGAAATTTCCCATATTTAGAGATAGAAGGGTATAAAGAACAAACATCTAAATAAGATATTTTAACTTTGCCTCTAGCCACAAAATACGAAAATGTATTCCCTGTTCTTCCACCATAAAACGCATCTCGAGGATTTAAAGCATTGGTTTTCAAGAGTGGGTGGTCTTTTAAAAAACTACATAAATCAGGGTTCCGCAATTTTTCCCTATCAAAAGTGCATTCCCACATTTCTATTACCTCATAGCCAGCTTTTCGTAGCTCATCGGTTTGCGCTATTGTCCGCTCAAAACGTTCATTCAAACTCTCGCTGTTTTTACCCGAGTTAATTTTTTTACCACGGTCGGAACTAAAACTGGTGCGACACCCATGCCAGTAACACCCGTGGAATTGAAAGATTTTTTTTTTATTAGTCTGATTATCTTCATAATAACCATCGACTAATACCCCCTCAGGTATTCTAAATTCGCGGGTCCTACCGGCATGTACAATTTCTATATTCAATTACTTTTCCAACGACAATAACCATTCGATGGCTTTCTTGGACTGATTATTTATCAGCTTGCTCTAAAGTTTTCCGTAAAAATGATCTTCAACCTGATCAGATTGGTATTATACCAAACGGAGGCTATAGACAAGCTGATGCTATAGTTATACTTTCTAAAAACGGATCTACAGCGACCACTTTAATAAAAAGATTTCTGAAAGCTAAACAAGCCTTCCGCAAAATATCGACATTGATAAATATATCCATACTGTCCCACCGTTGTCTGTTACCTCTGAACTACCCTCGTAAAATGGTTTTTCCGAACCTGTTCCGAACGTATCAAAGTGATAAACCGTTAAGGCTATCTTATCTCTTGCGAGATATCTTTGATAAGCTACCAATTCCGGAAGGCCACAAAATATCATTGATACAATAAGTTGTCAATTCATTTTTAAAATTAAATTGATAATTTGAATTGACACACTCGTTATACCATTGATAAAAGGTTTTCCGAGACTCACGTTTCATTGTGTCAGGCGAAAAATATTTTGCATCAGGAATTTGGCCGATATAGTCCTGATTTTCAGGGGTATTAAATAAATGTGGGAATGCACCTTTCTTTGCCTCTTCTAAACCAAACGCTTTAGGTAGGGCACTTAGGGGCATGGGTAAAAATTTCAGACTATCAATAAACCGCGTTTTATCAACTTTCATTAAAAGAATATTAGTACCATTCAAAATTATTTTGGGCGGATTCCTAACACCTCTTTAATTAATTAGATATTCTAATATAAACTGGGCATCGAAACCTTTAGCATTGTGTGCAATACAGACAACCTCTGTAAAATGAGTTAATTTTCGCGTGGCGAATTTAGTAAACTCAGCTACAGGATCTTTTGTAAAAAGATGTTGTCTGATACCGCACCATTTGCAACGTACATCGGGGTCAGGATCATCCATGCAATCGTCACATAGCTGCTGTGCAACACAGATTAGGTACATGGTTTTGGTTGATTCATCGCCCACGACGGATTTCGATTGGGTAGTATCAAAATCATAGAAAATAAATGCTGGCTTTTTATTTTCTATTTTATTGTCAGAGGGTTTAGCAATGGGTGTCATGAAACAAAAGTGATTATCTGGACAAACTGTTTTGCATGTATTGCACTTAGAGAAACCACATTTATGATCTTTAACTTTTAAATGGTTAATTAATTTTGAACAACAGTCACAGATTTTGAAAACTGAGCAAACACTATGTCCCTTATTATAAGAATTAGGGAGTAAATGTTTTCTCATACATTCGGCTCCATTAAAAGATCTAAGGCATGATCCACACTTAATCTCTTTTGTTTCAAGACTACAATAAGGTATCGAGTGGCAAGCATCACACCTCATTTTACAACGATGAGATTCAATATCTTTATAAGCCTTATTACAAGGAGCACAAAAAAATCTATTAGCACCCGCAGCTGTTAAACATAGAATCGGGGAGTAATGGAATTTAGGGGTGCCCTCGTATAATAGGTAAATATTTAATTTTACTGTCCCACCGTTGTCTGTTACCTCTGAACTACCCTCGTAAAATGGTTTTTCCGAACCTGTTCCGAACGTATCAAAGTGATAAACCGTTAAGGCTATCTTATCTCTTGCGAGATATCTTTGATAAGCTACCAATTCCGGAAGGCCACAATCCTTATCAGGTATTATTACACCAGCATCTAGCGTTAATTGTTGAGCTGCTCTACGCTGGTGTAAACCATTTTTCTCACGTTTTTGACGCCAGTCACGTTGTAATTCTACATTAGATAAACCTTGCTGCAATCGCCCTTTGGAAATTTCAGCCACGATTGCTTGCGGTAAGCACATGTTCTCCTTCCCTACAATTTCTAATACTGAACGCTTAAAAATACCCTTGTTTAACTGTACGCGACCCCTACCGGCTGGTACCTGGACTCGTGTCATCTCCACATGAAATGAGTCATCTATTTCGAAACCTGTGGCACTTTGTACAACCTTTGAAACAAGGTCCCAAAGGTCTTCGAAATTGAGATCTTTCAATTCAATGAAAGACTTCCACGCAACGCCCTTACTGAACCCATCCGAATAGAAAACTAAACCTACAATATCTGTTTGATCACACCAATCAACCAGATAATTGTAGAGTTCAAGAAAAGCGGCTTCGAGCCATTCTACAGGGTTATTCTCACCAGGTGGTTTTATTTGAAATTTAATTTTTAAACCGTGTATCGCGAATTTAGAAATATATTGACGACTCTCGTCAATTTTTAAAATATATCGGGATAAAATATCTCTCTCAATCCTACCTTGTGCATCCTGGAAGATGCTTGAAGCTGGTGAATCCTGTTGGTGTGAAGGTCTTGCTACGGACTCAGTATCAGGTTGTCGAGAAGATCCTGCTTCAGGTCAAAATCTGGCACCGCAACCCTCTTGTACAGCAATGATGCTGTTTACCGCGATCTGATTTTCTGAAAAAAATAAAAGATATTTTTTATTAATTAATTTAATTTTTAAACAATTTTTTTTAATATTATAGAAAATATCTAACTTACCATTAGAAATTCTCTCCTCTTGTTCAACTGTTTCTATTAACATTTTGTTAATTTCATCATCTGCCTCCTCATCCTTGATTGGGACTCTCTTCTTTAGTTCCTTAGTTTTAAGAGCCTTCATACGCTCTTGGTACTCGCGCTTTTTTCGCGCCTGCCTTTCCAGACGCATTTTTTTCTGTAAAGCCATTTTAGCCTTTTTCTCATCATCGTAAGGCACATTGATGACCTGTATTTCTTTCGGCGCAGCGATTTCTTCATCGCTGTCCGCCAAATTGATAGTTTTTTCTAATCTAACAACCTTGCTAGATTTAGCCCTCTTTTTTTGGGGGGGGCGCACGACGTTTTCGGGGCATGATATTCGGTTTTTCATCCTCATCGGATATCGTTATGGTTGCATCCATAACACCCCGGGATCCTGAAGCCTTGGGTGTTGATTTTGCTGCTGGTACCGTTATCGGGGGAACAAAAACGTGTAGAAACTCGGGGGTCTTCTCAGCTACACATTTTTCTAAAAACACATGTTATGCGTTTAGAATTTATATATACATAAAAATTTCAAAAATTATACATTTTTTTTTTTAATATCCCGTTTATTTATAATTTTTTTTTTATTTTCTTTTTTTTAAACCCCTCACTTGTATACTCTTGCTACAAAGAGTAAATACAAGGTTAAATCGGGGTAATTCGATTAAATTATTAACGATGGCAGAGCTTGCGAGCACACGCAATATACCAACGCCTCCTCCAAAAGTATTTTGAACTATGCCTTACCCAATTGAAAAATTGGTGACCTTTCAAAGACCCCAAAAAGGACTCAGACTCTCGAAAAAAAATTTTTTTTTTTTAAGAGGATTAGATTAATTTTCTTTGTTTTTTAGTTTAAATTATTTTTTATGTGTGCTTTTAAACCCCTCACTTGTACAATCTTGCTACAAAGAGCACATACAAGGTTAATTCAGGGTAATTCGGTAAGATTATTAACGATGGCAGGGCTTGCGAGCACGCGAAGTATACCAACGCCTCCGAAGTATCTCCAATTTTTTTTAATTGAATAAGGCAAAGGCTTTACCCAATTAAAAATTGGTGACCGTTCAATGAATCTAAACGGACTTAGACTGTTGAGTACTTGTAGGAGGATTTTTTAAAGTTAAAAACTACATTGACTCTATAATTTTTTTTATATTATCCAAACACTGACTCTATTTTTTTAAAGAAAACAATAAAATTAAGAAATTTACTTACGGGTATTTTTGTTTGAGATCTCAAGGAGGGAGCTCAGCTTCTCTTGAAGTTTCCTTATTACAGGAACACAAATCAGTAGCGCATCCTTGTCGTTCGTGGCCACGGCTGTTTCCACAACCCCGTCGATGCTGTTGATATTTGTGCAGTGCTGCAAAAATCCTTTTAGTCCGTCCAATGCGCTAAAGTTGTCCTGGACTGATTCAAGGGCAGCCATAGCATTTTTGACAATTTCGTCACACATTTTGTTTAATTTGTTTTTTTTTTTTAAAGAACAACACTGATTAGCACTCATAATCATTCGGAGAATAACCGGAAAATGAAAAATTTTTTAATACACGTTAAAAGACACGAGAAACTCTGGACAATAACCGACGAAGTTGCAAGGGGCAAGGTCAAGATATAATCTGATACTTTTTTGGGAAACTGTGAACCTCGTGGAGAGGAAAGACTGAGGAAATTTTCACATCCCCACTTTTTTTCCTCCTACAACCACGCCCTCATACCCCAAGAGGCCCTTTCAAAATATACTATAAGGTACAAAGGAACTATATTTTTAAACCACTTGAGTTATTTTAATAACAGTAATAGAATAAATATTTTTGAAATTTTATTAAAATATTTTCAAAAATAAATATAAAACATATAAATTTTCGAACTACTTATATGAAACTAATTAAAATCTGAGTTATCAGGTTCAAATTTACCTCCTCTCTACTTTTAACCATTAAGATAATTCTCCCACCTAACTTCATTTTCCCCACTACTACGAATTCACCCCCTACCAACTGTATATCAAACAATCATAGACGTTATACAACGTATAACGTCTATTCTCTTTGACCGTATATCCTCGTCTAGTGAGGAGTGTGAAAAAAGTGAAAATTCTTGTGAAACCAAGAAACAAAAAGTTTTTGTGCCGGCTGTTGCTATGAAAGAAACTACGTTTGTTGGACTGAAAAATGTTATTTTATGTGTGAATGAATATGTTAGTATGCTTAAAGCCTTATGTGGTTTGACAGAAGATTCTGTAACTCACATTGTAAAACTACTTACAGATCATTGCATTACCAAAAAGATGCCCGAACCATCTGAACAATTTATTTTCAATGTACTTAACATCGAAAATGTTAACGAATTCAAAAATATTCTGCATTCGTTTTTATCGTCAAAACTTAATGACTATTATCTCGATATAATTTACCATGAAGTTAGTGGCGCTTTATTGTCGTATTTGACTTCCACAGTGCGCATGAATGTACTCAAAAGAATCACATTCAACTAGACATTATAAAAATGTAAAAGAGAACGCAATGTAGCAAACATTTTTTCGTTTTTTGAAATAAAATAAATCTACTTTTAATTTTACATAATAATGTTTTTACTCATAATCATCCTTTCCTTACTATAAATATATATTAAGTAATTTAAAAAAAAAAAAAAAAAAAAATTGAAAAAATTGAAAAAATATATAGAAAAAAAGTAAATTTAGGAGAAATATTTTAGATTTCATCATGCTTTGAAACAGAGAGTTTTTCACAATCTAAAGGGCGGTCAGAATTCCTAACCCTCATTAGTTCGTTATTGTTATTCTGTAACAACCAAACTAAGGATGCAGTCAATCAATAACAATAGAACCTGCTTTTCGTATTTTCGCCACACACAGCAGGTGGATCGGTTGTAGGACCCACGGCTTCTTGTGAATTGGGGCTGTGGAAGAAGAGGGGGAGGGGCAGGGTACCAACAATATTAGCCATCTGTGACACAATCATCTGCTACCCAGATTTTCACCATTTTTCCTTCTGACAGGGGGTAGGGCCCTCAAATAGTGGCAAGGGGGATGACGTCATAGTGGGGTGCGGGGGGAAACTGTCCATAGTGGCCAATAGATACAGGCAAGGGGGCTGACGTCATAGTGCGGTGCAGAGGGGGGACGCTGTCCATGGTGGCCCATAGATATAGGCGAGGGGGTTGGCGCCATAGTGCGGTGCAGGGGGATTGGAAAGTGGAGGGAGAGTCTGTCCATAGTGGCCCATAGATACAGCAAGGGGATGACGTCATAGTGCGGTGCGGGGGGGACGCTGTCCATGGTGGCCCATAGATATAGGCGAGGGGGTTGGCGCCATAGTGCGGTGCAGGGGGGATGAGAAAGTGGAGGGGGAGTCTGTCCATAGTGGCCCATAGATACAGCACTTTGGATGACGTCATAGTGCGGTGCGGGGGGAAACTGTCCATGGTGGCCCATAGATATAGGCGAGGGGGTTGGCGCCATAGTGCGGTGCAGGGGGGGAAGTGGAGGGGGATTCTGTCCATAGTGGCCCCTTACTACTCCAAGATTCGAGTTTCTAGCCTAACGGCGCGGGTCTCTCGAATAGTTTACTGTTAAACATTTACTTGCTGATAAAATATTTCTTTAAATAAATTCCCTCGAATAGTTTAATGTTAAAAATTTGCTTGTTGATAAAATATTTTTTTTTTTTAAATAAATTCCAAATATTGAAATTTTTAATTAAATTTTCTTTTATTCGCTAATGCCTAACAAAAATTCAAAAGATAAAAATAGACCTAGAGCGGGTATAAAAATAAAACTACGCCAAGAACAAGAAAAACTTGAACAAAATATTAAAGAAATTCTAGCCCATAAAAATGTCAATCACAACGAACCTTCTACTAGCACATCTCTAAATATTGAATTTGTTCATCCACCCCCACTAAAAGAAGTATATATCAAAAGAAATTAAATCAGACGAAGAATTTCACGCGATTTTTAACAGACTCCTTAATCAAGCAAAATAAGGAATTAATAAAAATAAAAAATAAAACAAATTAAAAATTATTTAAAAAAAATAAATGTCTGATAAACGCGTTACACGAAACCAAGCACATAACGACCCTAACTTAGCAAACATTATAGAGCAGACTCAAAATCCCCCCCCCCCCCGAACAAGAGAAGAACCCAATACTGATTCAAATATAAACGATATCGAAGAATACCCAAGTTCCATAAATCAAACAGAAAAAAGTTTTATTATTTCCTAAAACCTAGGTGAAAATCAAGACAAAAGTTTAGATAACGAATCACTACTTGAAGAAATATTAATTAATAGTACAATAAATTTTAGAGCCAATTCCACAGTAGCGGATAAACTCGAGGTATCATTTGAAAAAACTGTAGAAAAATCATTCCCTCAAAATCTAGAGAAAACCCAAGAAAAACAATTAGAAAATTTAAACCAAATAAAAGAAAGCCCTCTAGATAGCCAAAACACAAGTTCGTTTTCTATAAATGAAACACCCAACATAGAATCTCAACAAATCAAATTAAATATAAGAAAAATTGAACACATTAACCCAAAAGTAATCATACAAAATCCAAATTCTCAAAATACATCAGAAATAAGAGAAGAAGAAGAAATGACTAATTTACCAAACAGTCAACAAGTTTCCCTTAGGGACGCACTTGAGGTGGTCCTAGCCTTCGACGGAATGAACAAAGTTCCTTTTTCACATTTCATAGAAGCATGCTATGAAGCTAAATCAATGCTACCCAATAATGAAGCTCAAGAAAACTTAGTAAAATTACTTAGATCAAGAATAACAGGAGAAGCTAGAAAATGCATTCACGGTTATACCTTCAATTCTATAGAAGAAATAATAAATACACTTAAAAGAGTTTACGCATCCAGAAAAACAGTTTACCAATTACAAGGTGAACTCGGTAATATATACATGTGGGAAAATGAAAATGTAATTTCATACGCTTCTAGAATAAAAGAAATTACACATAGAATAGTCGATACTCATAATCTAAATAATCATGGAGTTACTGATAAACAATTCGAAAAGGAACTAGAGAAATTCGCAATTGATCATTTCATTAGAGGTCTCAGGCCAGAACTAGAAATAAGAATAGGAACAGCAGAAAAATTTTCGGAATTAACAACCAAGGCGGTAGAAATAGAAAGAAGACTAGCAACAAATAAGGAAATTAGAAAAGAAACGCGTGGTACACCATAAACTTCTTTAGAAGAATTACCTAAATTAAATAATAAAATACATCATATAAAAAATGAAAACCCACAATGTCAATTTTGTAATAGATACGGTCACGTAGCATCGGTATGTAGAAGTCTCATTGAACAAATATCAAATAATCAAAATCCACAATCAAACTCTTAATTTAATTATACATATAATTTCCAGAGACAATAATTTAACAATTATTCAAAAATTGTCTCTAAACTATTCTCAAAGACAAAATCCAACTAATTGCATTCATCAAATGTCTGGTAAAATAATGACAAATTTTTTTTTATGTAATTTTACTATAAAAATAAAATATAAATATTTTATAAAAATTTATATTGCGTCGCTATCAAATCATAAGTTATGGAAAATATGAATCTGGTTTTTTCCGTAACCTGGTAGGTAACTTAGCGCAACAGATTGGCCATCTGAAGATTTGGGTTCGATTCCCATCGGAACTAGAGAATACTTTTTTTTTAATATAACGATCGGTATCACAACAAATAACATCAATTATATGTTCAAATAAATTACGAACCAGACCGTAAAAATTGGTAGTAAAAAAATTCCAAGTCTTAATACAAACATTTAAAATATAAAGCAATTCATTGTACTAGCAGGATATTAAAAAAGATTCACAAAACTCTCTAAAATTGCCGCGTCCTTAAGTAAACTATTAAAATAATATAAACAATAATGAAAAGAAAATGACACAAAGAAAAAGAAGCATTAGCTATTATATTCTGTGTACAACATTTTAGAACTTATCTCTATGGTAAAAAATTCACACTTGTTACAGACCATAAACCACTAGTATGGTTCAAAAAATGTAAAAATCCTTGTTCAAGAGTTACAAGATGGAACCTAAAATTAGTTGAATATGATTTTCAAGTTGCCTATAAAGCAGGAAAAACAAACGTCAATGCAGACGCATTGTCCCGAAACCCAATAGATATTATCGAACAGTCAGAAGAAATTAAATTAATAAAAATTAATAACGACGTCGAATCCATAGAATCTCAATCTAATTCTAAGCCAGGCTTAAATTCAAATCCTAACTCAAGCTTAAATTTAAATCCTAACTCAAATCATAATTCAAATTCTAACTCTAAATCTAACTTAAATCCTAACTCAAATCATAATTCAAATCCTAACTCTAAATCTAACTCAAATCCTAACTCAAATCCTAATTCAAATCCTAACTCTAACTCAAATCCTAACTCAAATCGTAACTCTAACTCAAACTCTAACTCAAATCCTAACTCGAATTCGAATTCAAATTCTAACTCTAAATCAATTTCTAACTCTAATTCTAAATCAAATTCTAACTCTAAATCAAATTCTAACTCTAAATCAAATTCTAACTCTAATTCAAATTCTAATTCTAATTCTAAATGAAATTCTAACTCTAAATCAAATTCTAACTCTAAATCAAATTCTAACTCTAATTCAAATTCTAATTCTAA
>CAJFCO010000407.1:86065-102906 GCA_904066015.1 Synergus gifuensis
TTTTCCGAAAATTCTTTTTTTCTTATTAAATATTATTACCATTGATTTAATTGAATATTTATTAACATTGAAAAATTAGTTTTCATTTGTTTAAATAAATTCCATTTGTTTAAAGAATGGTTTTTCCAAAAATTCGAGGAATTCTAAATTTTTATCGTTACATAACACAAATTTATTTTCAAATATTTTACAATTTTGTTTCTTTCTGTTTTCAAACGAGGAGGACAGTTATAAAATTATACAAAGATTGAAAGATTTCTGCTACTTTTATTATAAGCCGCTAGGTATACTCGAAAGTGTGGAAAATATTTCTTAGGAGAAATATTTTTCGAAATATACCTTTCGAGTATACCTGGGGAGAAGGTTAGCAAAATAGCAGAAATCTTTCAATCTTTGTATAATTTTATAACTGTCCTCCTCGTTTGCAAACAGAAGGAAACAAAATGGGAAAATATTTGAAAATAAATTTGTGTTCTGTAACGATAAAAACTTAGAATTCCTCTAATTTTCGGAAAAACCATTCTTTAAACAAATGGAATTTATTTAAACAAATGAAAACTAATTTTTCAATGTTAATAAATATTCAATTAAATCAATGGTAATAATATTTAATAAGAAAAAAAGAATTTTCGGAAAAAAAATTATTTAAACAAATTCAATTTGTTTAAATAATTGAAAATTAATTAAACATTGTTAATCAATATTCTATTAGACGAATAGTAGTAATTTTTATAAGGACAAACGTATTTTTGAAAAAAAAATTATTTAAACAAATGAAATTTCTTTAAATAATTAAAAATTAATTAACCAATGTCGATAAATATTCCACTAGACTAATAGAAATAATTTTAATAATAAAAAAACGAGAATAAACCTCACATAAGTCCGGTTTTATGAAAAATTGACATTTTTGATTTTAAGGGTAGTTTTCAAGGCACCGTGGGGGTGTGTTAGGGGTGTCAGACCCATATGTGTGGTACATGAAATTCTTTGTTGGATAGCCCTCAACAAGGCTCTATAATCTCCCGTAACATTTTTCGAAACCCTGAAAAATTATTCGAAAAACTTCAAAAAGTGATTTTTCCCCATGCAATTTACATGGGAAACTTCAAGTCAAAACCGGCACGTGTTAAAATCAAAATTAAAAAAAAAAATACGACCTTTCTTTTTTCGGATTTCGAATCAGATTGGGAGGATCGAGACTTTCTAGCATCAAAAAAATTTTTACCATGCATTTTTGAACCACCCTAGTGTACAAGTTACGTCTCGTTTCCAATCTGGGAGCACTGTGTGTGTCCAGTCCGTTTCCGAATTTTATTGATTTATAATTCTGTTGACACATTCCGTTCAACTATGATTTCAACACAAGACCGACATAACCGACGCCCGCGTTGACTTTCATTATTTCCATTTATAACTTTTGATTGTTTATATTTTCAATCTCCGATTTCGACTTCAGTAAATTCCGCTTAACGAATATTTAACATCGTGTTATATCCTCACTTTTACATTAGATTTAACTTAGATTTGTATTTTATAGGAGTAATATATAATTCATAATTTTTTTTATTAAAATTCAGATCTGTTTCAATCATCTTTAAAAAACCCTGTATGTTCAAATAATTATGCTTTTTTGTAATATGTAATACTGTTATTAGTGTTATTCCCCTATCAAATACTGTTGGGTTTTTTTTAAATCCGTCAAATTATTAAGAAACTATGCTATTTGAAAGTATTGTACCATCGGAGAATGTTTTGGGTAATGCACGACCCCATAAATGGATTTACGTATTGAGCCAACTAGGTTGTAAATTCTAAGATTAAATTAAATTTTCGAAGCTCGAGCAACAAATCACGATCGACCCTGGTTAATCTTTTCAGCGGTCCGCTCCACTAAAGTGGCGCAACTGATCACCTCGCCAAAAAGTGTTCACATTGTAGAGTATATTTTTTTTAGAATTAGTCAAATATATATTGAGCTGCCGACAGAATTAAGAGATATTCTATCAGTACAGTGCATAGATTCTTTTTGACTGACTATATTTGGTACCGTTACACACAGTTTGTCGCACACCCGTCGACTACAATCGGCATCCGTTCACACAGGTTGTCGAATGGGCGCCGTCAGTAGTTGTACTATACAGGTACGGGGCCACTTACCATGCGTGCAATAACCGATCGCGGTCGGTAACGTTACCTTGGGTCGGTAATGTAGATTCTAGAAAACTTACCATAGGTGTGATTACCGACGGTAGTTCTCAACATTACCTTCGATCGGTAATGTAGATTTAAGATAATTACCATAGGTGTGATTACCGACGGTCGTCGGTAACATTACCTTTAGTCGGTAATGCGAATTTATTACTTGGTAGTTCACCTAGCATGCCTTAGGACTTCCCGCGCGTTTTCTAAGTTCCCGCATATGCGCGCACAACCTGTGGAGTGGGGTTAGCAGTATGTGTAGTGGGGAGTGTGGATATATAAGGCGGTGCGGAACGACAAATAGACAGCGGTGCAGCAGCAGCAGCAGCAGCAGTCAGCACCAGTAGCAGCAGAGCATCGTGAGAGCAGAGACAACTGTATCAGCAGTAGCAGTTATATCTATTTTGCAATCAGTTGCTCCTAGTCTTCTTTTTATAAATCCACACGCATACTGTTTGGTGAGGGTAAGTAGAAAAAGAGTAGGGGTAAAAGAATAAGAAGAGTTGGGGATTTGGAGATATAAGGTTCGAAAATCATTCAAGGTTTCGCAGAAGCAGAGCATCCTGAGAGAGAGCAGAAACAATTCCATCATGTCTACAAAACGCAAAATTTCTGTCAAGAAGAAGGACAACGATGGGAGGCCACTGAAACGTCAGAATAAAGATATTCTTGACCAATGTGAGGTGCAGATTCCAGTGATTGAGGAGGCTTTATCTGTTCTACCAAACTTTCAAGACGAGAGTATGAAACTTGATTTCATTCGCCGATGGATAGAACAGTGTAATATGAATCTAGTCACATTAAACAAAGTATTAAGAGACTTATATTGGACCTCTGAAAAGCAAAGATGTCTCGATATTATTCAACAAATTATGCGTCTCCATGCTTTACTCGATGTAAAATTGAAGAGAGGTGGTAGTGTACACATGCCTGATGATGATGTTAATAGTAATAATAATATAAACGATCGAGTTCGCTGGGCTGTATGTGAGAAAGCGTTTAATTGTAGACTTCAAACTAATGTTATCCTGAATCTTGTACATATAGATGTAAGTGCGTTTCTCGATGATGCTTTAATTGTATTTGAAGAACGTATCCGAGATATATTGAATAAGTTTGGACCAATAAAAGTATATGGTATGCTCGGTGCGAAATTTAGAAAAGTAGTGAAAGAACAAATAGATATTAAGCTTAAAACATTCACTGCTAAGACGAATGAAATTTTTCATACTACTGTATTAGACGATTGGTTCGAGGTAAATGTAAAGCAACCAATCCTGCGTAAAGTGGAAGAATTCCAAGACACCGATTCCGATTGGACATTAGATTCTATTATAAAATTAGAAATCAATGTAAATAAATATAACCCTATGCGAGCGAGTTCCTATATCGATCTACCATTAAAAATAAAATGGAAACAAGCGTGTGTGAATGTACACAATAATGACAATGAGTGCTTTAAGTGGGCAGTCTTGTCAGCTTTCCATCCTGCTAGAGAACAGTCCTACCGTCTTGCTAATTATAAGCCGTATGTAAACGAATTAGATTTTAATGGTATAGAGTTTCCAGGAACATTGAAAAACATCCCAAAGTTTGAAAACCAAAATGACATCTCAGTCGATGTGTATAGTATTATAAGACGGTCATCGAATTTTACTGTAGTTCCTATTCACCTTACGTCACAAAAGCGAGATCGACATCTTAATCTGTTACATGTACAAGGTATGTATGCTGATGAGAATCTCAATGACGATGCATATGACTTTGATGATAGACATTGATTTTGTAAATTTTCATTACGTGTGGATTAAAGACCTGTCTAGATTAGTAGCTGAAAAACTATCGAAAGACATGTATAAAAAATACATCTGTGAGCGATGTTTGCATTACTTTTTAAGTTAGGAAAAATTTTTAGACCTCGAAGAAACTTGTAAAAAGATTAATCATTGTAAAATCAAACTACCGGAACCCGTACAAAATTTCATAGAATTTAAAATCTTTAAAAATAAGGAAAAGGTACCGTTTGTAGTCTATGCCGACAGTGAGGCTTTGCTGATTCTTGCAGAACAATCCGAAGATGTGAGGACCAGCAACACTGAAGTATTCCAAAATCATAAGATACTGAGTATAGGCTATTATGTTAAATGTAGCTACGATGATTCTCTTTCCGTACATAAAGCGTGTCCTGAAGAGGAAATCGACCCTCCCAAGTGGTTTGCTGAAGAGTTGCGACAATTAGCTGAAATAGTAAATAATATTTTAAAAAGTCCTCTACCAATGGAAGCTTTGACTCCTCAGCAGAAGTTAGCCTTTAGAAATAGCACCACTTGTCACATCTATGAACTGGCAATAGCACCTCAAGATAAGAAAGTGCGAGATCATTGTCATCTGACTGGAAAATATCGCGAACCTGCTCATGAGAAATGTAACTTAAATTATCAATATTGTCGAACCATACCCGTTGTCTTCCATAATTTAAGTGGTTATGATGCCCATTTTATTATCATGCGATTTCTACTCATTTTGAAGACTATATACGTCTCCTACCCTTAAATAAAGAGAAGTATATCTCATTTATAAAGAATGTTAAGGATAGTGAGGTTAAATTCAGATTTATTGATTCATTTAGGTTTATGGCTTCGTCGTTGGAAAAATTATCGTCATATCTAGATGAATACAAAGTACTCAAATCTGTTTGTGCTGATTCGTCTGATACAAAGATGCAATTGTTGACGCGTAAAGGTGTTTTTCCTTATGAGTACTTTGACTCTAAGGAAAAACTCAAGGAGACACAGTTACCGTCAAATGAGAAATTTTACAGTACTTTGAACGATTCTACAGTTTCCACTGAAGATTATAAGTATGGTTGGAATTCAACTGTCAAAATCTTGGCGATTACGTGTTCTTGTATATGAAAACTGATATATTGCTGCTTGCGGATATCTTCGAAAATTTTAAAAGTCAGTGTCTAGTTGCTTATGGTCTCGATCCAGCACATTATTATACAACTCCTGGTTTGACTTGGGATGCGATGCTAAAGTATACTAGAATAAGGCTAGAACTCCTCACTGACATTGATAAACTCATGTTTGTAGAGCAAGGCATTAGAGGTGGTGTGAGTCAGTGCTCTAATCGCTATGCCAAAGCAAACAATTCCTACATGGAACGTTACAATGAAAATGAGGAGACAAGCTATCTAGTATACTTGGACGCAAATAACCTTTACGGATGGGGTATGGTCCAAGCGCTACCATTTGGTGGTTTCGAATGGGTGCCTAATGTAGATAATGATTTCAATTTTAATATTGCCGATGATGCAGCACTAGGATATATTCTTGAGGTAGACTTAGATTACCCCGAAGAACTGCATGATGTTCATAGTGATTTTCCATTCTGCCCTGAGCATTCGAAACCACCACGGTCAAAACAGAGAAACTGTTAACTACCCTCCTACCTAAGCGAAAGTACGTCATCCATTACCGTGCACTCAAATAAGCTATCAAGCATGGGCTTAAACTTGTAAAAATTAATCGAGTGTTGCAGTTCAATCAATGCAAATGGTTGAAACCCTACAATGACTTAAACACAACGAGAAGGTCTCATGCTAAGAAATAGTTTGAGAAAAACTTATTTAAACTCATGAACAATGCAGTGTACGGTAAAACCATGGAAAATGTACGCAAGCACGTAGATGTTAAACTAGTGACAAAGTGGGAGGGTAGGTACGGTGCAGAAGCCCTCATATCAAGACCTAATTTCCACAGTCGGGCAATTTTTTATGAAAACGTGGTGGCTGTGGAACTTAGGAAGACTGAGGTTTTAATGAATAAACCTATATATGTAGGGCTCTGTGTGCTGGATGTTTCCAAAAGTTTGATTTATGACTTCCATTATGACTACATGATTCAGAAATACGGTAAGAACTGTAAACTTTTATATACCGACACTGACAGTCTCATTTCAAGTGTAATAATATTTACGCGGAGAAGAAAGAAGATATCCACAGATTCGATACATCAGATTTCCCGTTGAATAATGTATATGGAATGGCGCAAGTTAACAATAAGATATTAGGTTTGATGAAAGATGAGTGCAGTGAAAAGATAATCACTGAGTTTGTTGGCTTGCGGAGCAAAATGTACAGTGTTCACGTTAATGGCCAAGATTTTATTAAGAAAGCCAAAGGTGTAAAAGCGGGTGTAGTAAAGAAAAATATTAATTTCGAGGATTATACTGAGTGTTTGCGAAATATTTCCATTCAGACGAGAATGCAATATACAATTAGATATCGACTTCATAAATTAGAAACTGTTAAACAGTTGAAGGTGGCCTTAAGCCCATTTGATGACAAGCGGTGTCTATTGCCAGGAACTACAGATACCCTGGCGTGTGGTCATCATCAAATTCAAAATGATGATGATTTGTATAATAAATAGTAGTTTTAAGTCGTTTCTATGAAATGTCGGGAACTTATAAATATTGTAAATAGTAGTTTTAAGTTGATCTATATAATGTCGGGAATTTAGAAATATAAAATAAAATGAGATTGACTTGAATTATCATTTTGTTTTTATTTAATACAACCTTCCATCTTACTTAAGTTTTAACATTAATTTAATTATACTTTAACATTACTTTAGCGTTAACTTAACTATACTTTAACTATACTTTAACATTACTTCAATGTTAACTTAAATATACTTTAATATTACATTAACATCAACTTAACTATACTTTAACATTACTTTAACGTTAACTTAACTATACGTTAACATTACTTTAACTATATTTTAACATTACTTTAACGTTAACTTAACTACATTTTAACTATACATTAACGTCAACTTATCTATACTTTAACATTACTTTAACGTTAACTTAACTATACTTTAACAATACTTTAACTATACTTTAATGTTAATTTAACTATACTTTCACGTTACTTTAATATTAACTTAATTAAAGATCTGAGTTTTCTATCCAACTATTGTGTGCACTGTCAAAACCTAGCCATTTGACATAAATTTTATTTCCACGTCTCTTCAGGACCTTCTCTACAAGATAAATGTCTGGATATTTAACTTTTAAAAGTTCCTGTTGATAAAATCCTCCAGTTACCGGTTGATCCTGATAGTCTTTCAGCTTATATGCCTTTGGTAGGCATCACTTTTTCAACAGTAAATATTTCTGTTGTCCAATTTGGTGTATATCCTTTCTCAAAGACGTTCTTATACTTGCTGATTCGAACTTTATCACCAACTTGGAAATTTGTTTTTCTTGAAGGAATTTTTATTTGTTTAAAGATACGTTGCAAAATTTCCTCTTTATCTTCATGTCCAACATCTTTATGTTTCATACCAATAGTTCGATGTTTTTTATTGTTGTATTTGGGAACGAGATCTGGCAAGATATCTAACCACTTGTAATTACCTTGCAAACTGAATTCCGGCCACATTAAATTCTTGAGTGTACGATTGAATCGTTCAACAATTGATGCTTTTAGATTACTATAAGTTGAATACAGTCTGATGTTATATTGCTGCATCAGTGTCTTAAATTGTGAGTTGTAAAATTCTTTGCCTTGATCAGTATGTAAATTTTTTGGAACTCGTCCCTGTACAAGAATGAATTTCATAGCTTGAGTAACATCTCCTTTTTTACTCTTGGTAAGAACAGCCCAGGCATACTTTGAAAATATATTAATCACTGTAAGCAAGTATTTGAAACCCTTATTCTCTCGACAATATGCTATCATTTCAACTAAATCAGCTTGCCAGGTGTCATCTATACCACGCATTATCACACGACGACGTGGATAATTTTTTCTTGCTGGTTTATGCAACTCTGTGACTACTGTGACTTTCTTTGCATCCATTTTCTACTTCATTCGATCGTGCATATTACTATCAATAAGCTCTGAGTTGTAAACTGATCTCTTATTGTTGAGTATCAATTTGAGGATTTTTAATTTTCTCGTTTATTGATTCTTCAAGAATTCGCATCAAAATATTAATATTATCAATTTCGTTACGTATAGATGTCGTAACCTGATAAAGAGTTCGAATCTCGCTTTGAAAAATACATTGTACAAGTCTTAAATTAACTGCGTCGTATTGCACTTCAGCGTCTTCAACGTTACAAAGTCTTTCCTTATTGATGTCGAAATTACCTTTTGAGGTAATATTAAAACCTATACCAGGAGGTCGACGACTTGGTGATGAATTCCGTTTCAGTGGACGACCAAACATGTCAATGCCCATTTTGATACTGAAGTTATAATCACTTGTACTCTCTTAATATATGATTTCAGCTTCATTCAGTTCCTCAATAATAGACGTTATTTCATTATTATGACTCGGATTTCCGGCTGATCAAGATTCCATGAGTAAACGAAGACGATCAACTAATTCATTAGGATCATCCCAATAAATGTAGTCAGGCTTTTGATTTTCTGGTACTATCATGAATTGGGGCAAAGAGTATTTATTTCGTTTATTCTTTTTTAATGAACTTCCTCCTTTGCTTGATCGTCTTTTAATCATTCTTTTTGGGGAAAGAGTTTTTGAATTATATTCTTATATTTGAAACTTTTATCAATACGTATGGGTTCGAATGAACTATAGTTTTTCTTATGAGCATTAGTAACAATAAGAATTTCTTTATATTTTTCTAGATGATCTGCGCTGATGAATGCTTCAATAGGTTTTTGTTTGAATAAAAGTTCAAAAAAACCATTGTTTCTCACATAACTCTTATTACCAAAATTGATGTATTAACCTTCAAAACTTATAGGTGTGTCACCAATCATAAACGATCCATCACTAAGTTTACGAACACCATATACTGTATCCAAATATTGTTTCCTATTCTTATTTAATAAGAAGAGAAATTTATTAGTTAACTTGTCATAATTTTCAGTAGGTTGAAAATTTTCTTCTTCAAAACTTTTCTCAATCATAATTGTATCATGAGAAGTATCGTATTCTTCATCATCAACAGCAGTCATGAAAGAAAAATTATCATTATCTTCTTCATTTTCTTGTTTTTCCTTCTTTTCAATTTGATTTGTAATAAATTTATTTATATTTATATTTGAATCAGACACATCTACTAATTTTTGCAGTGGTGTAACTAGAGGTTCAAAAGTCTCACTCAAAAGACTTTCTGTAGCCTCCTTACCCATCTTTAGCATACGATGTTTCCGTCTAATTGCATCGCTAGCTTTCGCTATTTGACTGAGTACATCTCTTTCCTTTCGAAACATGTTTATGCCTCAATGTCTCAGATTAAACTAACTTTCTTCTCAGTCAACCTCTTATATTTATAGAATAATGAAACAATTGAATCCTCTTCTATATCTACCTTGATTTAAAATACTATCTTTATAGATAACTAAAAATCCATATTTATCTGTATTCCAACATACTGAGCATAAATCTCTAAACTTAGTGTATGTCATATCAGTATTTACATGATCTTCATACACATGTTTGAGATTTTTATCATCTTGGCGAAAAAGAACTAATAAATTAACATTATCTCTAACTAAATGCTTAGGAATACGAGCATAAGTCTGACATAAATAAAAACAGTCAACACTGACATACTACCCATGCAAAAGAAGGCTCTAACATTATCTTGCTTCTCACATGCAATGTCATCAAATATAAAGATAGAATTTGGTTTAGATTTGTCAGGTGAAACTACTTGTTCATGTTCACTAAATGGAAAATATTCTACACCATCCACATTTTTCACTACTTTTTCCAAGAATTTGTACTTGGACTGATGTAGAGATTTTGAGTAGAGATAAATATTTTCAAATCTGAGACCATTTGGATGTAAAATTAGAGAAAGCAGTGCATTTGTTTTACCACAATTTGATGGTCCACAAAAAACTGCACGAATATTATCTGAGAGTAGATTACCGTGACGTTTTACTCTCTTCAGCTTAGGCTGAACGAGATTATCTATATTTGCAACCGGAAGTTTGATTGGTTGTTTCTCGAACCGCATCTTGATCTTGACTACCACAAAAACTATAAATACAGTGCTTATATAGCCTACCAGTCAGTCTAACACTAATCTTCCTAAAGAGAGGAATGCTTGTATACAGGAGAGAGAGAAAAGTTAGAAAACATCGCGGTAAAGACCTTATTAATAGTATTATCAATAAGTTACCTTTCGAGTTACATTTACCAGGATACCAGTATTGTGGTCCTGGTACTAAGCTGGCTAAGCGATTATAACGAGGTGATCCAGGAATAAATCCACTGCACGCTGCTTGTAAGGAGCACGATATTGCTCTTACTCAAAAAATCGAGAGAATATTGAAGCGAGAAACGTTGCAGATAGAACATTAGCTTAAAAAGCGTGGCAACGTGTTTTATCTAAAAACTCTGGTATTGGTGAAAAAGCAGCTGCATTAGCTATAACTAACATTATGAAAGCTAAATCAATACTTGGTATGGGGCTGAAGAAGAAGAGGAGTGGGGGAAAGATTTCTGAGAAGAAGATAAAATCAAAGAAACGAGTAGTACTAAGGAAGATTGTGGATACTGCTAAGAAATCCATAATCCCTGGTAATGATGCTCAAGTTACAATAAAGGCTGCTGTTGAAGGCGCTCGAAAAGCTGTTAGAAAGGCTGGAGGTAGAGATAAGGTGAGAGCACCTCGTATTCTACCATTACCCTCAAAAGTTGGTGGTATTTTACCACTAATTCCAATTTTCGCAGGACTCAGCATACTTGGAGCACTTACTGCTGCTGCTGCTGCTGCTGCACCGCCTTATATATCCATAGCCCCCACTATACACACTGCTGACCCCACTCCGCAGGTTGCGTGTGCATACGCGGGAACGTAGAAAACGCGCGCGAAGTCCTAAGGCATGCTAGGTGAACTACCAAGTAATAAATTCGCATTACCGACTGAAGGTAATGTTACCGACGACCGTCGGTAATCACAACTATGGTAATTATCTTAAATCTACATTACCGATCGAAGGTAATGTTACCAACGACCGTCGGTAATCACACCTATGGTAAGTTTTCTAGAATCTACATTACCGACCCAAGGTAACGTTAACGTCCGCGGTCGGTAATTGCACGCATAGTAAGTGGCACCGTTCCTGTATAGTACAACTACTGCCGTCTTTAGTCGACACCAGGGGGGTGACTCTCTGAATGGAAAATGTACCATATGTTGATTGAATCCGAGTTCCGGCGCTGGCTGTACTTCAGGCCGACTAATTCAAAAATTGCATGGGAAAACGCGTCGAAAGTGTCGATATTTGTAATTTAATTGGATTAAAATGTGGATTTTCGAGTTTTGGTGAGTGGTTAACTGCAGTGTTAGGTTTTTGGAAGTGAAAAATAAAGATTTTTGAGAGAATCATCGAAAATGGTGAATAAGTGCGTAGTTTTCTAGTGCACGACAGGTTATGCGACTAACCCAGAAAAACTGCCGACTTTTACTGTGCCAAGTGATAAAAACATTATTAAAAAGTGGAAAATTGCTTTTTTGCGAGAAGATATCGTCCTAAAGCCTGGACATGTCTTTTGTGCAAACCACTTTCTTCCTGAGGATATTCTCACTGAGCGGTTGACTCTAGGTCCTAATGGATCTGTTTTGGGAAGGGTACGTATTCTACTTAATTATTATTTTGGAATTATTAGGATAATTTATTGTTATGCTTGTTATTAAAAAACGTGAAAATAGTTTTCTTTTAATAAAATTGTATGATCCACATACGTCATTATATTGGGAACAAAAATTATAATATTGTATTTATATAGTACTTTTGATCGCTTATTAAAATAAAATTTTCAAGTATGATTATTAAAATACATTGTTTTGTATCATAGAGAATTTTAAATTTCTGTTTTCACATATGAAAATTAATTTTAAATAGTGTTTCCAATAATTAAATTTATTAAAAAAGAAATTTACTTACATTGAATTTCATTAATTTTATTTGCAACATAATTGAAATCTATTAGTTATACAAATTTCTTTATAATCGTTGAAAAATTTCTTATTTAAAAAATTTTATTTTTATTGGAGTATATTAATATACTATATTATTTACATTTTTTTTGCAGAGCAAATATAAAAAAGCACAGCTGCGGCCTGGTGCGGTACCAATGTTGCTTCTTGGGCGACCAGAAAAGCCTATTAAAAAACCTCGAAGTTTATCTCAGAAGAAAAGTTTGTACTGTAAAATCCAGTCCCAGGAATCACAATGATTAATTACAATGAAAATTACGATGATTAATAACTGTTAATTAATTAAAAATAAGTTCTAGATAATTGAAAATATTTTTACATTTATAGATATGCACTAAAAATGTTTAATTGATTTTATTAAACTATTGGTACTCTGCAAAGATTCTCTGCGTGTCCATCAGAAGCATCAGAAATATATTCGTATTTACGCATAAGTTATACTTTTCAAACTTTCAACATGCAGTTATTTATTCATCCCACTCTTAAAACATTAAGTATTACTATTTTTTTCTTTTTAAATTGAAAAAAAGGTTATTAACGTTAAAAAATAATCAAATTGGTATTTTCCCCATCCATTTTTGAATTAATCAACCTGAAGTACAGCCAGCGCCGCCACGCGGATTCAATCAACTCTCGTGACAAATTTTTCTATAGATTAGAGATAGGAGAGCCAGCCCCCTGGTCGACACCGTAACGATAAGGTTAAAATACTAAACAATATACATGAATTTCAAACTGTCCATCTATAACGGTATCCATAATAATTATTCCATATTTCTCTTCACAGATTACGAACCCATAAGAATATGTGTATCTATACCAGGCTGTCTATTTTCAACAGTATGTGTTCAAATCTTGGAACTCAATTTGTTTACCAGGTAATAATGTTAAAAATTTTTATTAAGACCGATGGAATTTGAAATTAAAAATTAACAAAATACTGTCAAAACATGTCAATATCTGTGGAATGATACTAATATTATTACTAGCATTTGGTATTGGGGTTTTGAAGGGAGATTAGGGCAAGTTGATCGATTTTTGGTAGCACACTGTGGGAAGAAGGGTGTAGAACATGTTGAAAATCATCAGTTTCTCGATAAGAAAATATATTACGCGATGTAGGTGAATAAATATGCGCCGATAATGGCGAAAATTTTGACGGCACATGCCGGACTGCCCGCAAACAACAAAATAACAAAGGCTATTTCTATGTAGGCTGTACTGTGCTGACGTCACTCGACGATAGTTTTGGCGGGAATGATTTGAATTGAAATAGGAAAGATAATCTCCGATTTTTTTAAAGATTCATTCGATTATTGACAAGTTGAAATGATTTTGCTTCCGCATAGAGGAAGCTTTGTGGTGGTGACAAAATCCAGTTTCCTAAAAAAGGTTTTTTTCAACATATTTTAATGTCAATATATCTAACATGATGTCCTGAAAAATTGTCCGGATGTTTTTGTGTGTGTGTGTGTGTGTGTGTGTATGGATGTATGTCACGATCCAGCAATTTCTTGAAAACGTGTAGAGATACTAATTGGGATACTCCAGGGGCTCTGTGCGCGACTGAAATTGGTGATTTGCGACAAGTTGCAAATTGGGCTAGTTAAATGCGAGAAACTCGCGAATTGGGTTACTTTGGGTACTTTGGTCGAAATTCGCGACATTTTGCAATTAGCTGCAATCTGGCGCGTGATTTAAAATCGATTTAAATTAATTCGATTTTGAATCGCACGGCGTAAAATTTTGATCAATGGCAATAGGAGAATTTTTCCAGAGGTATAAGCGGTATAAGAGACAGAGGTCAGAGATTGATAGACTCAAGTCTTTCAGTCGAACAGATCTGTTCGATAGAACAGTTCTGTCACTCTGTCAGTCGAACAAATCTGTTCGACTGGTACTCCTCAGTTCACTGTTCAGTCATCAGTGTTCACTTCCCGGTCATTCACCGTTCATTTCACTGTCATACGGTTCTTCATACTTCAAACGCTTTAAAATTTAAACGCAAACGACGTTGATGTGATTCTGATCCAGAACTAGATCTCCAGAAAATTGAATCCAGAACTGAATCCAGAACTAGATTCTGATGTGATTTTAACTAATCCAAAGTTAAATTACAAATATAATGCATAATTATTTGTTATTTATGTACTTTTATCCCCTTTTTCTCAGAAAAAAATTGTGAAAGTCGCTACTTTGGGCTAATTCAGGCTGAAAGTGCGCAATTTTGACCGATTTAAACTTCCGCGGTTTTTGCGCGACTCAGGCGCACCCAAGTTGCGACTTGCTCAACTGGGGATCTGGCAACACTGGTACAAGTATAAAATGCGGATTTCAGATACAGGTGGCGAACCAGTGCAGTTTTTGCTATAAAAATTTTGACACTTAGCCATTTTGTTGCGTCATCGACAAGTGTTAGACGCGTACTAGTGTTATACAGTGTGTCCCACCACCTATGAACGTGCCGGTACTAGGTGATAGAGGACAAAAAAGGAATCAGAAAAGTCCTCTGGCAAAATTTGATTTGGGCCTTAAGGGGTTACACCACCATGAGATTTTCAAAAAATCGACTTTTTCTTCTTGTTTAGATAAATTGTTTATACTTTTAAGAATATTTTAAGCGTTCAATCATTTCAAAATTCAAAATATTTCCGAAGTTACAGCAATTAAAAGTGAACGCGTCACTGAAACTCAGGTTTCGCTCGGACCCACAGTGGGGCCATAAACAGTTTCGCGGGCAAATTTATATTGTGAAGCCATTTCTGAACCGATTTGAACGTTTTTTTTAAAATGAAAGCTAATAAAATTCCACGCAAAAATTTTGATCCAGATTTTGAAGAAAAAATTTCATATAATTTTTTTTACTTAATATCAAAAATGAAAAAAAGAATTTTTTCTTTTGAAGAGTACTGGGTTTCGAAAAATACTTGGATTCAATCCCAAATACCTAGAAGAAATGAAGCACCTATCATATTGTCCATCGTGTGACGTAGTATTTTTTTGATTGGGTGCCCTGTTCATAAGTTATGAATTTTTAAACTCAAAATTTCTATAAAAATTAAATTTTTTTTTACAGTTGTCATTTCTACATAAAACTTTTTAAAATTTTTTTCCCTACGTCACACGATAGCGATTACCTTTCTAAATAATCAAAAATTTTTTTTTTTCAAACAATGCCTGATCGAGAAACTAGGTACACCATCAAAAAGGATTTTCAAAAAAGGGTCCTACTCATTGGCTCATAACCGCCATTTAAAAATTTTTTTAATTTGTCATTGATTCAAATTATACATAAAAGTAATGTGTATATATATATAATAACAATTATTTTAAATAATTTATGACTGCGTCAAAAAAAATGCTTGTTTTTATACCTATTTTCCTACGCGCCAGGGTGGTGTAACCCCTTAATTTGGGCACAGTAAAGCTTCAAAGTTGGGCATAATGAACCAATAGTGAAATGCCATCACGCACACTATCTTAACACTTATGAGAAAAACCAGTGGTTGCTAAATCTCGCTTCTGATATTTCATTATGCCCAACTTTGAAGCTTTATTGTGCCCAAACTATAAGCCAGATCAAATTGTGCTAGAGGACTTTTCTGTTTCTTTCTTTTGTCCTCTATCACCCAGTACCGGCACGTTCATAGGTGGTGGGACACCCTGTATAGAAAAAGTGTGTGCAAGTTTTGTGCTGCTGTATTCAATATGTCCACATTTATACCAAATAAAGAGCATTCGCCGACAGCGTTAATTTTTTGTTTTCATTTGAAGAAAACTGCTGCTGAGTCATACAGATTACTTCGAAAAGCTTACGGTGAACATGCTCTATCGCAAGACACTTGTGAACGATGATTTCTGCGTTTCAAAAGTGGTGACTTTGAAGTTGCAGACACGGAACATGGAAAACGGCCAAAAAGGTAAGAAGATGTGGAATTGTAAGCATTGTTGGACGAAGATGATTCATAAACACAAAAACAACTCGCAGAGAAATTGGGCGTTAGTCAGAAAGCTGTTTCCAATCGCCTAAGAAAAATGGGAAAGATTCAGAAAACTGGTAGATGGGTACCACATGAGTTGAACGACAGGCAAATGGAAAAACGCAAAACCACTTGTGACATTTTGCTTGCACGATACAAAAAGAAGTCGTTTTTGCATCGCATCGTTACTGGAGATGAAAAGTGGATTTATTTTCAGAATCCCAAACGCAAAAAATCATGGGTAGGCCCAGGCCTGCCATCCACATCGACCGCAAGACCGAATCGCTTTGGCAAAAAGACGATTCTCTATGTTTGGTGGAAGCACATGGTTGTGGTCTATTACGAAATGTTAAAACCTGGGGAAGCAGTTAATACTGAACGTTATCAACAACGATTGATTAATTGGAACCGTTCGCTGCTTGAAAAAATCTGCCCGCTTCGCGGGCACATCCTCATCGCGCGCTTCGCGCGCGGCTCGCTTCGCTCGCAAAAATGAGCACGCCTACGGTGCGCGGGTGGTCGAATATAGTTCGATCGTCGTGCTTCGCGCTCCGAAATATGTACACGTCGCGCTTCGCACTCCGTGTTGCGCGCTTCGCGCGCTTTTGTGCCCTTCGTGAAGCTTGCGCTTTACAGGACGCTTGAACCTATATG
>CAJFCO010000407.1:127906-140272 GCA_904066015.1 Synergus gifuensis
TTTGTTGAAATTATAATCAATTGAAAGTTATATCTTAAATCATGATTATATATATTTTGCCGAACGGCACAAATATATATTTCAGATACTAGGCAATAAACAAAAAAAATGTCAGTTTCAGGGAACGAACTAATTTGCCGAACGGCACAAAAAGTAAATTCAACATTTATTTTGCCGAACGGCACAAACAAATGTTTCGAGCAATTACATTTGCCGAACGGCACAAAATAATGCTCGAACAGAAACCAACATTTTTTAGGGAAACGATATTTTTTTTTTTTTAATTATTTTGCCGAACGGCACAAATAATTAATTCACGAATTTCAATCAAAAATGTAAAAATAATTAATTTGCCGAACGGCACAAATAATTATTCTTCAATATGTCAGGATCAATATATCACATGTAACATTTTAAACATTCCACAAGATTAAGTATTTTTTAATTTGCCACAAGGTAACGTAGCTGATGGCAGTTTTTGCGGGAATCAAAATCCCACCGCTGCCACCATGTTTCTGTTACGAACCAATAAGTACGATTCTTTAGAAAACAAGTCCGGGAAGAAAATTATAACGTATCATTTAAGGCAAGTCGGAGAATAACAGAAAAGAAAAAGATTGAGTCAAATATATTGAGTCGATCTTTTAAATTATTTATGCGGGATATTGTGATTACCTGTCCTCATCCGAGGATAAAAGCTGTCATCATATGGGAGAAATAAATAGAGAAAAACAATGTGATTTATGAATAGAATTTAAATTTTTAAACTCCCAAAGTTAAACCCCATTAATAGGAACAATCGATTGTGTAATTTTGACAAGGTTTAAAATTATGAATTAAACAATATAAAATAGAATAGGATTGGGTAAAAAGTTTGGAACGATACAGTTTTGTTTCGCTTACCTATCTCCTAGCAGAGCTTATTATCTACCACTAGGGATGAAGCGGAGTAGGCAGAGCACTGATCCGTTTTATCCCTATTGGGCCGTACACGTTTTCTTTATTTGTGACGTTATCACGATTGATAACTCTAGTCCATTCAGAATTATTCACTCTCACTCACTCGCGAATAATTCGTCTCCCACGCTTCGCTGTAACTCACTGGATTCACACAAAAATCATATTAGTTGGCTTTTAACCAAATGGCATGCCGGCAATTAAATCCCAACACCCTTTTTTAAATCTTTTTATGTGAGCCCGGTGCCTTGTTCATAGAACTTCAATTCTTGCTCGTTTTGAGATTCGAGCCCGGATTGGAATTCGGTGCAGATTTAATTCTAAAATTGTCGAACGTTACAGTCTACCCATCTACGAAGCTGAGAAATCTAAATTGCACTTTCTAGGACTGAATGAATATAAAAGAAAAAAACTATCTCTCACTTTCCTATACTTCACAAATTTGTTTATGCCTAGAGGTCACGAAGGGCGATTGACATACTATAAAATTTGATAAAACGACGTACTTGGCCTAGAGGTCAAAAGGACGATCGACAAGAGAAATAAAATTTCATTCCTTCATTCGTCCGAATTTCGAGCAAATTGCGCGGCGCAATTTAGCTATTTCCCGCACTGCACGTTCCTGATTATAAACACAAATTCTCTCTCCTATGCCTAATAAATTTGTTTATGCCTAGAGGTCACGAAGGACGATTGACATACTATAAAATTTATTATAGGCGGCGGATTGGCCTAGAGGTCACGAGGACGATTGACAAGAGAACCGAGTTTATATTGATTAGTGGTTGAATTCTCTCTCCTATGCCTAATAAATTTGTTTATGCCTAGAGGTCACGAAGGGCGATTGACATACTATAAAATTTATTATAGGCGGCGGATTAGCCTAGAGGTCACGAGGACGATTGACAAGAAAACCGAGTTTATATTGATTAGTGCTCGAATTCTCTCTCCTATGCCTTATAAATTTGTTTATGCCTAGAGGTCACGAAGGACGATTGACATACTATAAAATTTATTATAGGCGGCGGATTGGCCTAGAGGTCGCGAGGACGATTGACAAGAGAACCGAGTTTATACTGCTTAGTGTCCGAATTATAAATACGAATTCCCTCTCCTATGCCTTATAAATTTGTTTATGCCTAGAGGTCACGAAGGGCGATTGACATACTATAAAATTTATTATAGGCGGCGGATTAGCCTAGAGGTCGCGAGGACGATTGACAAGAGAACCGAGTTTATATTATGTAAGGAAAACACAAAGAATTATGTTGCTGATGCTGGAAAATGGTCCCTAGATCAGCCGAAGTTTCCCTGCTATTGATTTAACCGGTTAATCTAAGAGCTTGGGGAACTTTGTTCTCTTTTCGAGTTGAATTATGAGGATTTTACGTCCCTCGCAATTCGAATTGATCTGTCACCTCCTTCGGGACAATTTTCCTGCATTCATGTATAAAATTTAGCAAGGGATTCGAATTATTACCCTTTCTTTCGTTACACAAGTTATAGCCACCCGACAGGACTGCGCGAAAACGAATTAGCGATGTTAGCGAGACGGGCGCCGATTCTCCGATTATAAAATGGGGAAGTTTCTTAACACGTAAAGAAGTTCCGTCAGACTGTCCAGAGCAACTGAATTACTCTGTTTTTATGATGCCCGTCGTAAGTGTGCCATCGGTGGATTTGGTGGGAAATTTTGAGGTGTCAGGATTTTGTGTTTCGAAAAGGAACCAGGTTAAGAATTTCTGACCGTGTGCTCTTGTGTTGGAATTGTGACATTTGTGCCGAAATGCGAATTTTTCAATAGAGGGCAAGTGCCTGAAATCGGTCACTGTTTCATTTGATTCTGCAAACTTGCGAATGTTTGAATATTTCTGTTCGTCTTGCATAAGGACAGGAATTTGTTGACTTTTGATTGATGCAAGCAGAGAGAAATTTGTAACAGATGCTTCGAGAGAATTTTAATTCTATGTTTCAACTCAATTTCAATTGAGTATTTATTAAATAGAATGCAATTAATTTATATGATATTATTTCAATAACTGATTATTAGTCAGCTGATTATAGAGTAGGTCAGAGTCCCGAGGAAGAAAAATGCGGAAGGACGAATATGAGACGGGAAAGGTCGGGTAAGAGAGGTGCAAGGTGGAGTGTCCGATAACGCACCTCCGCGCGGCCATCATGCATCTACGTTAGCTATTCGGTATAGGCGTCCGTCTCTAGCAGTGGAACCAAGTATTCATGACTCATAATACAATGCGAACGCGAAGATGGCGAGCATTGAGATATAATTCTTTTCATTCATTCCGTTCTTTCATTCCAAACTATTACACCAAATTATAAAGTTTAAAGAATAGACCCTATCTGACTAACTATTTCGTAAATCCAGTTCATACTTCGAGGCTTGCTTAATGTTTCATCACCGAGGTGTTACGTTGACAGCTCCGGTTACTGCTACCAGTGGCCTCAGTAAAATATTCTTAATGTATTTAATTTATATATTGAGGTCTTCACTTGCGAAATTTATCGATCTAATCTTGCAAGTGAAATTTTAAAGAAATAATGATTCATATATATATAAAAAAAGAATATTTTTTTAGAGGGTTGGTACGTAACATTACTAATGAGAAAAGACAATTACAAATATTTCCTTTCTATCGAAGAAAAACCATTAGATAATGGATCCAGAGCTTTAGCCAAAAGAGACAAACTACCTAAATTCGAAAATCTCAGAAAGGGGTAGCAAAATATGTTAAAAGAGGTCAGCAATATCATATAACCTTACCAATCGAAGGGGAAAATTTAACTGAAACTTAAGAAAGCATAAAACAATTAATATTTTCCTTACATTCACTAACAAATGAATTAAAACTAAGGTCAATCAGCATTACCAGAACAGCCCAAATTAATTATATACCTTGGGAACAAATTTTAGACATACTAAATAGCACATTCGCAGACTCAAACACAAAAATAATAATATGTAATGGTATCATAAAATACCCCACTAAGCAACAACGAATCGAAGTAATAGAAGAAGCTCACTCATCTGCGATAGGAGGACATAAAGGATTAACGAAAACTTATAACAGGATCCGCCAAAATTTCTCTTGGGAAAATATGAAAACAGACATCCAAAAATATATTCAAGTATGTCTGCAATGCCAACTTAAAAAACTTGTACGTGTTAATACTAAAAACCCAATGATTATCACAGACACTCCGTGTACGGCCTTTTAAAAAATAGTAATGGATATTGTAGGGCCCCTTCCAGTAACTAAACTAAAAAACGAACATATACTTACAATTCAAGATAATTTTACTAAATATTCTATGGCTATAGCACTTCCAATTCATCAAGCGAGTAAAATAGCAGATGCATTCTTAAAAAAGTTCATTTGCATATTTGGATCACCAAAGGCAGTTTTAACTGACCAAGGCACCGATTTCTTAAGTAATTTAATGAAAAGATTAGCAAAGAGATTCCGAATTAGGCAATTCAAAACTACAGCTTTCCACCCCCAATCAAATGGATCTCTCGGAAAATCACACCACGTATTAGCCGAATATTTAAAGCAATTTGTCAGTAAAAATGAAGAATGGGACGACTGGCTAGGGTTAGACATATTTTCTTACAACACAAGCACACATGAAGGCACTAAGTGCATACCGTATGAACTAAATTTTGGAAAACTAGCACGCCTTCCTTCAAGTGAACCCCCCTCAGAAGACGAAAAATTAGAGACCTATGACCAATACTTAACAAAACTAATTACACGCCTATATGAAATGCGCAACGCAGCCAGACAAAATTTAATCCTTGCCAAAGAAAATCAAAATTCTACTATGATAAAAAAATCAATCCAAAAAATTTTAAAGTAGGAGATTATGTATTTTTATTAGAAGAGGGAAAAATAAAGAAACTCGCTAATAAATATTCAGGACCTCATGAATTCCTAGAAATATTAGGAAAAGGAAATATTAAAATAAGTATAAAAAATAAACCCAAAATAGTTCATATTAATAGATTAAAAATCTCTAGAATCAAAAAGGAATAAAATACCCTCGTTTACAGGTAAACAAATAGAAGAAGATAATGGATGCGGACAAAAATTGACAAATGTCCGGAACCAGAGAACGGACCTAGTATACCCGAAGGCTTTTGCTGCGCTGAATCCGAATCCGATCTCAGAAAAATTCCAGCACCCTCAGTTTTCGAGATATTCTAACCTAAAAGGGTTAAAAACCCGTTATTTTCATGTTTTCGAGGCCCCGTAACATCGCGAAAAAATTTTTTTTCCACAAACTGACAACGGCAATGTAAAGAACTACTCTTCACCTTCAAAATTCGATCCCTACCTTTTTGATAGGATTTTTCGTAGAAATCTAATCTATTTTTACTTTAAAGCGCTTTAACATAAACAACCGCAACTCGTACCCCGAGCGACGAAAGAAACAGGTATGGTTGGCGATGCAGAACAAAATATTTCCATCGAAAATCGTTATTGTTCATTTGTAACGAATCATAACTTACTAATTAAACATGTAGAATCATGAAAACGAACAAATGAATATCGCAAAGTGAAATGGCGCTAGAGCGACAGTTATGTTCGGGAAACAAATGAAGATGACAAGAGATTCTTGCAATAATAATAAAATCACAATGAATTGTAAGATCATAGATTCTACTTAGTGTACTGTTTCACTCTACTGCAAAGCCACCTATGATCTTACAATTCAATGTGATTTTATTATTATCGCAAGAATCTCTTGTCATCTTCATTTATTTCCCGAACATAACTGTCGTTCGAGCGCCATTTCACTTTGCGATATTCATTTGTTCATTTTCGTGATTCTACTTTGTGCACTGTGCAGGCTAACGGTTAAATCACATGCAAGTCTTGTACGACCAATAATACCTCATTCATTGTAAATTTTCATCGCAAAAATGAATTCCAGGTTACCTTGTGCTCAGAAAATCGAATCATTCTGTTATGTTTGTGGCAAGTTTGAAACGAAGACTTACCGCCGATCGATTAATGATTCTATCAAAGATATGTTTTTCAAATGTTTTAAGTTTTCTATGACTAATTTGGATAAGCCGTGGGTTCCCAAATCAATTTGTAATTCTTTTAGAGTAAGTATGCTAAAGTGGGATGATAAAAGGAGCAATACTTTTGTTGTTATCAGACCAACGATCTGGCGTGAGGCATTAGATCACGATAAAGACTTATTTTTGCATGTGCAAAACAAGTGGGTTCAATAAGCACAATTTGCATAAAATCAAATATCCTGAAGTGAAAAGTGTGACAGCTGCGGAATTCGGGATTATAAGTATATCAGATAAAAAATCTGATCAACCAGCAGCTGATTCAATGGATATTGATGCAGGTGAATATAAATTTGAAGATAGCAGTTCTGATGACGAGGGTCCAAAACTTTTTGATCAAGAGGGATTAGATGATTTTATTCGGGATCTCAATCTTCCGAAAGATAAAGCTGAGCTTTGTGCTTCAAGGCTAACAGAAAGAAATCTATTGTTACCCGGAACAAAAGTGACAATATACAGAAAACGAGAAGAAATGTTTATTCAATACTTTTCGATGGATGAAGATATGGTTTACTGTAATGATATCGAAGGGTTAGTCAATCTATACATAGCTGACTTATATAGGCCGGAAGACTGGCGCTTATTCATTGACTCCTCCACGGAAAGTCTAAAAGCTGTTTTATTACACAACGGAAATAAGTATGCGGCTCTTCCTGTCGCCCATTCAACTATTATAAAAGAATCATACGCCAGCTTTCAATTACTCCTTCATCTGATAGACTATGAAGCGCATAATTGGCTGATCTGTGGTGACTTTAAGATGATTAATCTTATATTAGGAATGCAATCGGGAAACACGAAATATCCATGCTTTCTCTGTCTCTGGGACAGTCGCGCGAGTGATGAGCATTGGGTAACCAAAAATTGGCCAGAAAGGGCAGAATGGAAAGTTGGTGATCATAACGTGATTCATGAAAGTCTTGTTGATAGAAAGCGAGTATTGCTGCCACCACTCCACATAAAATTGGTTCTGATGAAACAATTTACCAAAGCTTTGAATCCCGAAAGTAAATGTTTCAAATTCATTCAATCTAAATTTCCTAAATTGAGTGAAGAAAAAATTAAGCAAGGAGTTTTTGTTGGACCTGACATAAGAAGGCTGATGAAAGATGACGAATTCATAAAAACCATGGATCCAAAGGAAAAAAATGCATGGTTGAGTTTTACAGACGTAACACAGAAACTTTTGGGAAACAACCGAGATCCAAAATACAAAACAATTGTTTCGTCTATGTTAAAGAATTTCAAAGCACTGGGTTGTCTCATGAGTCCTAAAATACATTTTCTGAAATCGCATTTGAACTATTTTCCGGAAAATGTAGGGGCATTCAGCGAAGAAATGGGTGAACGTTTCCACCAAGACTTTCATGAGAAAGAAAAACATTACCAAGGTAGATGGAATGAAAAAATGATGGCAGACTATTGCTGGTCTTTGAAGAGGGAGGACAACGACCCGACAAGTCATAAACGTAAATCTCTTCAGCGATCCTTTGAAATAAAAAGAAAACGTTTCCACACAAAGTCGACGTAAATTCATACGCTCAAAGATTCAATACTCAACGATTGGGAAATTAGTTTATGGTGGCCGAGGGAGTAGGTAACAAGGATCGAGGGTTAAGGAAATCGGATTGTAGGGGTCTAAGTTTAATGATTCGCAGTTAACCGGGCTTGGGGGTTAAAGAAATCAGCTTATCGGGGGTCTGGGGTTATATGTAACAAGCTGTGATAGACATAGTTTTGCTTCTTTCATTCCCTGGGCGAACATTCTTGTAGTGAAATTGATATCCGTGAAAAGTGAAATTTTTCATATTTGAATCCGCCATATCTCGGCTATGAAAAATCCTATCAGAAATATAGGGATCGAATTTTGAAGGTGAAGAGTAGTTCTTTACAATGCCGTTGTTAGTTTGTGAAAAAAAATTTTTTCGCGATGTTACGGGTCCTCGAAAACATCAAAATAACGTGTTTTTAACCCTTTTAGGTTAGAATATCTCGAAAACTGAAGGTGCTGGAATTTTTCTGAGGTCGGATTCGGATTCATTGCAGCAAAAGCCTTCGGGTATACTTGATCTGGTCTCTGGTTCTGAAAATGTTGGCCTGTGTTACAGACACATAATGAAAAATAACAATTTTGTGGATTTGACGGCACATAGGATAGACATGCTAAGTTTATGGCCTCACTTATTTACTACACAGATTTATGAAAGCGATGTCCCACAGGTAGCAAAGTGGAAGCAAAATCTAACCATAATAGAAACGATTAAGAAAATCTTGCTTACAACAAAGACCCGCGGACCCCTGGCATATAATAACTTAATCAACGCTTTAAAACTATAAAAACAATACTAATTCGCAGATCTTCTAAGAAAAATATATTAAAAGGTGATGCTAATTAAAATCTCCCATTGCATTTCGGAAAATAGAAATAAAGGAACTAGTCATCCTCCTCCTGCTAACTGGGATCAAAAGCTCGTATGGTATCGTTGGATACGATTGTGTATCCTCGCAGACAAATATCACAACCCTTTCCTTATTAGAGGTAGGAGTGTGACATACCAGAACCAGATATAATCATAGAGCCAACTTGTATCCAATTAATACAAATAAGTGAATTTACAAACACTAAAGTCATACAATGTAAAGTCGAAATTGATAGAACCATTCTCCGCTGTAAAATGCATTCTCATACTGCAGCCGTCAACAACGGAAAAAATTGTGTTACCCGCAAGTGCGGGTCTAATCGGAATAACAATAATAATGAAACTCGTTAAATTGATAGCCGATACCCTTATACACGGTTATGCGTTGCACAGTTTATTCGGTTGGTCGTTCCATCTCATAGGTGCATTATAGGATTCGGCAACTAACCTACTATTACATCTAGGACAGAACAAACCATCAACTTCTGCTGACCACATAAAACCCAATACGGATGCGGAGGCACCAACACCTCAAGAGTACCATAAATTCCTAGATAACACCAGACAAGTTAACATCATTCAGCCAGGTAACGAAACCGTACAAATAAAGGCACACCTATACCCAAGCATAGACCCAGGAAACCATTCAACCATTACCAACTACTTTTTTAGTCACTAGAAAGGTAAATCAAAGATTACAATAAACGAGTCATTCCTAGACACAGTAAAAAGGGCAATCGAGGAAAAGGGAGAACCTTTTCCCACATTCAATACGTATCTGCGACGTGACGCAACAAATAAATATCACTACTTGGTAGAAATGAAATATAAAAATCAAACGATAACACTGGTCAACAAAATGTGACCTATGTGCTCATGGAATGAGATATGTTATTTCCAACGGTGGGATTGTTTTTTTGATATCCTGAACGGATGTCGAGATCATCGCCAAAAACTGAGAAAAAACGCGAAAAAAAGTGGTTATATAAAAAACTAAATATCTTGCTTAAAAAATTCTTTTTAGTGTTCCTGGTGCCATTCTCTTTGTTTTTTAATTACAAAGAAATTTAAAAAAATTCAGGGTTCAGGCTATTACCGTTCAAAAGATACTCCGCAGAGAAGTTGTCTCTTTCTACAGAGTTGCCAGTTTGACGGCTTACACGTACTTGAAGCGAATCGCTGTACTCAGTGGGGTAGGTCCTTATTTTTCGATTTTCGATTCTTCTTGGTCTCACCCCCCTATATTGTTAGAATGACCAAAATAATGATCTCCACCAAATTTTAGCGATTTCGGTTAATATTAACACGTGCCTCAAAGCACTCAAAGTTTCTTATGCAATTAACAGGGGGAAAAGTACCGTCCAACTTCAAATGCAGGTAGTTTTTTTATATTTCACCGAAATCCTTTGGCTGTGTGCAATTATGATTTTTAGACTATGTTAAAAAAACACTTCTAAACGGAAAAATCTTTTTTGCAAAATTTACAAAATGGCGGACCCCTATATTTGATCCAAAACTACAATTTCCACAATTGATAACAAAATCTCGTCAAATTTATACAAAAGGCAGATTTATTTATTAGAAAGCACGCGATGACAATGAAAACTCAAAATTTTGAAAAAGTCCAAGATGGCTGCCAATTTTTATTTTTTTTACTCATTATTTCTTTGTTTTTCGATCACATATTTTTAGGTGTCAATTGAAAGATATATATTATTGCAAAGAATCATCTCGTGGTGTACGAAAGTCAAAATTTTGAAAAATTCAAAATGGCGCCTTATGAAATTGAGACGGATGTTATTTTTAATAGTCGAACACTTAACCCTCATCCGGCGCGGCCTGGGTCACTGGCTGCCGGAGCTCCAGAACAATCGAAAAATTTGGATTCAGCACAGAAAACTACCATGGAAATGATATATCTCGTCCCAACCCGACACATGTCATATTTTGTTGTCCAGTGTAATCTTTTTAAATTTACTGTTCCCCTACTTTTTGGAGAGAACCTGAGAACCATATCGATGATTGTTATTTTTGTTTAACAGAAGTAAAAGGCTACTCATCACGTTGCAAGAACAGCATTATTTACCCTAATGTTCCTTCAGTGACAAAAGCTGCTTGTGACCGTGACAATTCTATACCAGATAATTCTGCAAACCAAAAAGAAGAAGAAATCACTGCTGATGAAAATCAAATCGTAAAATGTAAATCGACCAGAAACTTACCAGAATTATTCGACCAGAAAGAATTGAATGATTTGATAAGGGATCTAAATTTATCGAAAAATCAGGCTGAAATCTTAGGCTCTAGGCTCAAAGAAAAAAATCTATTGAAAAACGATGTAAAAATTACTTACCGACATCGAAATAAAGATTTAAGTATATTTTTTTCCAGTCAAGATACTCTCATCTATTGTACCGATGTAGGTGGTCTTATTAAGAGCCTTGGTCATGAACACCAGCCAGAGAATTGGCGTTTATTCATTGATGCAAATAAACACAGTTTGAAAGTTGTTCTCTTGCATAATGGAAATGAATATCCATCAATACCCATTGCTCATGCCACCAATATGAAAGAGTGCTATTCTGTTATGCAATTGTTACTTGAAAAAATTAATTATAAATCATATGAGTGGTCTATCTATGGCGATTTTAAAGTAATAGGTATTTTCCTCGGATTGCAATCTGGCTACACAAAATTTTGTTGCTTTCTATGCACTTCGGACAGCAGAGCACGAGATCAACATTATGATGTTAAAGTTTGGCCAGCCCGAAAGACGTTAGAACCAGGAAAAATGAACGTTGCTCAAAAACCATTGGTTGATCCTCAAAAAATATTATTACCACCATTACATGTAAAGCTCGGCATCGTAAAAAACTTTATCAAAGCAATGGGTAAAAATGGAGGTTATCGTTTCTTGAAAAGAAAATTCCCTAAACTTAGTGAAGCTAAAATCACGTAAGGAGTTTTTCAAGGACCCCAAAGCTGACAACTAATGTTGGATTGTGATTTTGAAACAATCTTGATGGACCTAGAGAGGTAAACTTGGTTGTCAGTAAAAGCAGTCATACAAAATTTCTTGGGGAACACAAAATCCAGAAACTACAAACACCTGATAAACACTATGCTGCCGAACTTCAAGGAAATGAAAGTGAGCATGTCACTAATGATTCACATTCTTCACTAGCACTTGGACTTCTGTCCAGAAAATTTAGGGGCAGTCAGTGATGAACACGGGGAGCGGTTTCATCAAGAAATCGCTGAAATCGAAAAGAGATACCAAGGTAACTGGTGTGTGAACGCTTTAGCAGACTACTGCTGGAGGCTCATGACTGATGAACCAAATGCTCATCACCGTGGAGCATGCAAAAGAAAAAGTTTCTAGGGAGAATAAGTAGCAGCTTATAAATATATTTAAAAAATTTTTTAATTATTATTATTATTCTTATTGCAAATATTAAAGACATTACTGCAATGAGATATTAGAAAAAGTACAATGATTCGTCTCGAGTGCTTGTAAACCGTCAAATTGGGAACTCTATAGAAAGAGACAAGTTCTCTGTCATGTAACTTCCGAACCGTTACAGCTGGAACTATAAGCTTTTTTAAATATTTTCTGCATCAAAAAACGAAGAGAATGAGACCTGAGAGACTAAAAAATAAAATTTATTCACTTAAATATAAGGATTTTTGTAAATTCACTGGTTTTTAAATTAAAAAAAATTTTTTTTGAGGTTATATTTTAGAGATACACCTCTAATTTTTTTTTACGAAAAAAGCTTATATTGTCTACTTTAATATATATTTTACTCAAATTTTTCATAGGGGTAGTTCACGACTTAAAAAAATAAAATCTATCATTGGGCGTCATGCGTGTATACTGTA
>CAJFCO010000407.1:145272-158391 GCA_904066015.1 Synergus gifuensis
ACACACACACACACACACACACACACACACACACACACACACACACACACACACACACACATTTCCGTACAATTTATCAGGACATCATGTTAGATATATTGACATTAAAATATTTTAAAAAAGCCTTTTTTAGGAAATTGGATTTTGTCACCACCACAATGCTTCCTCTATGAGGAAGCAAAATGTACATAATTTAGATAAATAAATATGTAACGGGAAGTGTTGTCGCCCGTTGCATATTTTTATCTTTCATTGTCCGTCGCAGTCCGCTTGCGTCACAAGCAGGGCGTGGCAAGATTCTCTCACCGACCGGTTCACCCCACCATTGAATTATGTAACCAACAAAGCTCAAATGCAGTAACGCGAGCACTGGTCAGTCAGTTTGCCGGGGAGCAGCGAAATGTGCTCTCGGTGAACCAAGCTGGTCTCTCTACCAGCGGGTTCCCCCATAGTAGAGCGACCGGGAATGACCCAGATATCCTCTTCGGGTTGGGTCCACCAGGTGTGGGACTGTCAGACGCTACTACAGCCGTACATCTGGCAAAAGGATATACGACTAGCGGGCACAACCATAGCCGTGTATCTTGGACTAACCTGGGGGAAATATCCTGAGCTGACTTGAGGAAGTACTAATGCGACCCGGACATCGTCTTCAGGGCGAGTTCACCAGGTGTGCGACTGGCAGGTGCTACTACATCCGTACACCTGACTAAAGGAGAGGCAACTACAGGGCGCAACCATAGCCATCTGTTCTGGACCGACCTGGGGTAAAACCTGTAAAACATCCAAGAAGGGAGAAAACACCGCGTAAGGGACAAACGTAACGTCTCTCTCACCGTACCGTACCGCTTAACGCTTCTGAGAGAGACGGGCTCAGGAGACGATGCCCACCTCGTCCGTGAACGTACCGTAAAGATACGTGGCTAATAGAATCCCTTATTTACAGGTACTGGAATAGTACACACGCAAACTCACCGCCGTTGCTCGCTTGCTCTCTCTCACCCGTACACACGTTTCACACACACGGAAATTATTGTAATCGCTTAGATATTCACACTCGTAGATAAATTTAATATTGTAACTTATAGGTAAATAAATATTCATTTTGTTATTTCTTTCAAATAATTCGTTGCAATGGTTTTATTTTACTAAATCCTAAAAATAGACCCTGGCTAGACTGAAGCGTCCGCTGGATTTAATAAAGGGGCTTCACCCCAAATAAAACACATCATCACAAATATATTTTGTTATTTTGTCATACAAAATGATTGATCTGTTTTAATTATTTCTAAAACATGACCCTGGCTATGCTGAAGCGTCGCCGAGATAATTATTTTAAAGACCCGAAAAAATAGATTGTTACAAATTAGAGAAATTTTATTTACTCTCTTCAGGTGCTTCTGAGAGAGACAAATTAAACCGTCATAAATAATATTCGATAGGTGCTTCTATGAATATTATTTATTAATATTAGACTAGGGAAATACTCAACCGTAATTTACTCTATCCTCCTGTCAACATCTTTCTCCGCTTACCGGGGCGATTGACTTTTCGCTCCTTACCTGGAAAAGGTATGGTGAATTTTCAGGTAAGGACCCTTTTTAATGACCTCCTCTCGGGAGCGAACGTCCCCACCACTGCGCGGCTAACAGACGTACCCCTCTTCCACTACTCCAACGCAACCAATGTTTTGACCTACTTTCCTCTGCCGTTTCTACTTCAGTGATATTTAGAATTATACTTAAAGTATATTTGTACGCTCTTTTCCACACCACCCTAGGGGTAAAACATCTTAAGTCGCGTTTTTTTAATGGTATCCCCAGTAGGCCTAATCCACGTGTCATAAAATATGATAAAATATAAAAAATAAGAATTTTAAATAATATAAATAATGGTAAACATAAAACATGCAGAGAATTAATAAAATAAAAACCATTGCATTTTTTTGTGGTACCTCCAATTGGCCTGATCCACGCGTCAATACGTCAAAATAACTAAAAACAATAAAATAAACATCTTTTTTGGACTCTGTCATGGTAAAAAGATAACACAAGTATATTAAAATATAAACATTTTAAATAGTAGGAAGTTTTCTACTTCACTTTTCAACTTTGCCATAATAATACGAAACTATCCTAATAAATGTTAGTCTAGAAAGTTCTCCGCATTGATATTTTTCAATTTGATTTAAAACAAACAAATGTTTGTGTTGCGAATCAGAGTTCTGAAATCTATGGGGAAAACGAATGCTATTTAGTTTAATTTGCGTTTGAAGTTGAATCTCTTTCAAAACTTCAGTGAAATGAAAAATATTTGGATGCGTTTGATTAAAAGACTGATTAAAATGACAGTAGAAAGATTCACAAGCATTTGTTGTTTTATTCAATTCCGCACTTGCTTCTGCCCACATGTTTGGTGAATAAGTGGAATCATTTGTGAGGTATGTGTCTGTCAAATAATCTGCGAATTGAGTAACCTTTGCATCTGTGGATTTAATAGGCATTAAATCGAAAACAAAACAATCTAACACTTCCTTCTCTTCCAAAAACACAAGGCCGAAGCAAGTGCGTAACCATTGCCCTATTTCAGATTTTGAGTCTTTGTAATTCCTGACTAGTCCTAACTCCTATATTTTTCTTATCCAGGACTGAGTTAAATGAAAACGACAGCCAAATATTTTCGCGTTAAGCCTTGTGGATTGTATCGCTTTATGAATCGCTATTTCGAAATCTACAACAAAATTTTTTGGTTTTAAAACTAAACCCCTTTCAGTACACATTTTGCAGAGAGCAGAAAAACATTGTTCATATGTGCAAGTTTTCTTATTTTCCAACAAACAGTATACGATTGGAACATAATGTCCATTAAAGTAGCCGTGCAGTGTAAAAATTTGAGTGAAAAATTTAACATAATAATCAAATGTACCGTAAATATACAATTAATTTGAAAGATTCAATAATTCTAAATTTTTTTCAGTTGTAAAAATCACAAACTTATCTGTCTCATTATTTAAAGTTACAAAATGCTCCTCAAATTTTGTTATCTATTCTAAATCGTTAATTATGCGTTGCGTTTCCTTCAAATCTGTCGGAAGACTTGGTATTAATCGACGTCTACTTCTATAAGCAGATAATTTAATACTTTTTACATCATGTACTTGTAAATCTTTATGAATTTCACTAACACTGCTTCAAAAAATTTTTGAAGGCCTTTCAGAAAGATTTTCAATCGCTTTTCGTTTCGCAGTTGCTGAAACGTCTTGTCTCTGCAATATGTGTTTCTCAATTTCTTCGTGATTATGTTCTAAAAGACATTTCTATATTTTTCGCGAAGGTTCGTCTATTGTTATTAAATAAGCACGGCACTTTCGGTTTATGCATTTCCACCGAGATTCTCCACGCACAAGTTTTTTATGAAAATTAAACTTACAATTTTGAACTAATTCTACCTTGCCTCGCTTACTCAAAGTTTCACACATTGTGACCGACGAAGTTGAGTTTATCTACGACATCTTCACTCAAGGTTAGAAGTGGAGGTAATACATAATACACTTCTATTCTGCACTTTACCTCCAAAATTTTTGTAAAAATGAAAATGGCGGAGGAAAGTTGGTCAAAACATTGGTTGCGTGGGAGCAGTGGAAAAGGGGTACGTCTGTTAGCCGCGCAGTGGTGGGGACGTTCGCTCCCGAGAGGAGGTCATTAAAAAGGGTCTTTACCTAAAAATTCACCTTACTTTTTCCAGGGGGGAGGGAAAAGTATACTGCCCGCTTACCGTACCTACCGTTGAGGGGAAGACAGGTAACGTCGGTAATTGTAATCCATCATAAATCACCTGTGTGTCTAGTCCGAGAACCGAATTCCATTATTTTATGATAATTGTTTGATACACATCACACTATGATTACAGAAATAAGAGTAACGTCGAAAGATTCTTTTTCCGCCTCCGTTCTACCCGCTTTACATTCTCCGTAACTCAAGCGTCTCATTCAGATACACTCAATTTCATTGAATCTCATACCGACACACACATATTTACTGCTACCGCGAACTACACTTCATTCACACTTAAAATTGTACCTTTAATTCACACAAATACACTCACACTCAAACAAACATACATTCCTTACACTCACACCAGTGAAAATTATATATGTAATTTATAAGAGAATAAATATTTTATTATTTTGTTATTAAAATAATTGATCTGTTTTAATTATCTCTAAAACCTGACCCTGGCTAGGCTGAAGCATCCGCTGAGATAATTATACAAAAGACCAGGGAAAACAGATCGTTATAATCTTAAAAAATAATATACATACCAATAAGTCAATCATCGGTGTTTGATAAGTTTTCTAGTTTAAATGAAAAATTCCTACGGAGGCACCCGATATACGATAACATAAAAGCCATTAAACAAGAAGTGCTTTAAGAAGAAACCCTTGATTTTTTATTTGAGAACAGTCTTACGGTCCCGTGAAATTCCACTATCGAATGACATTTCTTAAAGGTGGCCTTTTTAAACATTTTTTTGTTTCAAATTTAATATAATTTACTTGGGAAAAATGATTTTTTATGTATAGCAAATAAGTGCTATTAATAAATGAAAAAAATTTCAGAAAAACTATTAGTCTTATTTTTTTCGGTCATCACAGTAGTATGGTTCCCTTAAAGGAATGCTCTACGCTTTGTTGTGAAACATTTTTTTCGGTGTTCACCATATCCAAACGGAATGATATATCGCTCTCAAATTTTTGGAATATAGGAAATGAGACATTAAACTGCGTTATGATATTTATTTTGAGTAGTAATTTTGAAAAGAAATCATGTCGGTAAGCTAGTTACCTGATTTTTTACAAAATTACTACTCAAAATAAATTTCATAACGCAGTTTACTGTCTTATTTCCTATATTCCAAAATTTGAGAGCAATATATCATTCCGTTTGGATATGGTGAACACCGAAAAAAAATTTTTCACAACAAAGCGCAGAGCATGCACTTAAGGTGTAGTAGAGTATAATATAATATACATAAATAAGTAAATATATTTTTTCTATTACTGGTTTCTGCTTATTTATTTTTTATTAGATTTTAGAATTTTATAAACTGTTAAATTAGCAGATTTATTTTGATGTAGTAGAACTATGGATCAAAGAATTTAAAAATTTTTCTGAAGAAGTTACTCATGGGAAAACGAACATTTGAACAGAATTAACAAATATAAATACATAAATGATCAGTGGTACAAAAACTTCATTTTCGAATAAATGTTTTATTCTAAAAGTGATGAGTTTCCTGTAATAAAAACCAATACGGCAAATTATGTTTTCCAGATCAATCACAGCGTGTCCTCGTTTAAATATTTCGACAAAAAAACAAAAGTGGCAAATTACTTACACTTGTATCAGCATTGGCCTTAATTCGTCATTAGCAGCATTAATTAATCAGATGCCAGGAACGGTAATGGGAACAGATGGACAAATGGGCCAGATGAGACCACCTGTAACAGCAGGACAAATGGGTCAGATGTCACCTGTAACAGCTGGACAAATGGGTCAGATGATGCCACCTGCAACAGCAGGACAAATGGGTCCGATGATGCCACCTGGAACAACAGTACAAATGAGTCAGATGATGCCACCTGCAACAGCAGGACAAATGGGTCTGATGATGCCACTTGGAACTTCTGGACAAATGCCAGGTAATCTGATGGGACAAGTGAGGCCAACGGCAGCAGCTGCACAAATGCCAGCCAACCAAATTGGTCAGACGAGGCCAATTGGAACAGGAGAACAAATGCCAGCTAATCAAATGGGACAAATCATGCCACTTGGAACAGCTGGGCAAATTCCATCTAACCAAATGGGACAAATGAGGCCAATGGGAACAGGCCAGCTAATGCCAGCCAGCCAAATGGGACAAATGAGGCCACCTGGGACAGCAGGACAGATTTCTCCTTTATAGGTGCTACCAATTTTTAGACCGGATAGTGCCGCATATTAAGATCAAAATGTATTAATAGAAATGAAATACCTGTCCATATTATTATTGTAAATTTGATATAGATTCAAAAAGGATTCGTACATATTCCGTAATATTGCGCATTTATGCAGCAATATTTTTTTTAATTATAAATACATTGTCATTCATAAAAGAGTGTTTTCAATACTAATGTCACGTTCTGCGACCTTAGTATAATTACTTTATTTATAATTAATATTCTTTAATTTCGAACTGAATCTTTCATTATAATCTAACAAAACCTGTAACTACAGGGTGTCCGAGTATTCAAAATACATATTAATATTTTCTGATTCCTTGTGAAAAACTGAATAGAAAATGATCAATAAAATAAAATTGATAAAATGCATAATTAAAGAGTAATTAGCATTTAAAGATTAACCAATCAAAAAAATGCTTTAGATAGCCGACAGTCCATGTGCCATCGCTATGAGTGTGTGAGAATACAAGTTCTTTGGTGCAACTTCACATTTAAACGAGATTCGAAAATTCATAAGAATCTTTTCCTTAACAACCAAATTAGAAAAAATTGCTGGACGAGTTAATTAAATTACATATAATGCATGCATGATTTGAATTCTGCAGAAATCTCCTGAATTCTTACGATTCTGCAGAATTCAATCGAGTTCTGAAGAAATTGCTTTAACTTATTGTATTAGGTACCTTGAGCACTTTTGAATGACATTGAATTATTTGGAAATTCAAGACTTAAATATGTACTGTAAATCCCTCCGAATTCTGATATAATTATTACAGTCTTCATAATTCAGGTTCTTAGAAAAACATTCTAAAATGTTGCACCACTGACCATGGTGTACCGGTTTGCGCACCAGGTGTTTATATTAAACAATCTTCGGGAATTTTTTTAAATTACAACTTTTCGAAGGACATAAAAAAATTCCAATGATGAACCGCTGACCAGGGTGCACCACGTCGCCCACCAGGTGTTTAAAACAACAGTCTTCGGACATTTGTTCGAAATTTCAAGTTTTCTAAGAATGTTAAAAGCACTAAATAGTGACCCGATAACCGGGATGAACAAGGTCGTGCACCAGGTATTTACAATAATAATCTTCGGGAATTTTTTCGAAATTTTAAGTTTTCGAAGGACACAAAAAACTCCAAATGGTAACCCGATAACCGAGATGCACAATGTCACGCACCAGGTATTTACAATAACAATCTTCGGGAATTTTTTCGAAATTTTAAGTTTTCAAAAGACACAAAAAACTCCAAATGGTGACCCGATAATCAGAATGCCCAAGGTTGTGCACCAGGTGGTTAGAATAGCAATCTTCGGAAATTGTTTTTAAATTTCAAGTTTTCGAAGGACATAAAAAAATTCCAATGGTGAACCGAGGACCGGGATGCACCAGGTCGCGAACCAGGAGGTTAGAATAACAATCTTCCGGAATTTTTTTCTCAAAAGTTTCTATCGGCTTTCTTAGACAAGTGAATGCAAACAAGTTTGTCCTTTTTTGACGGAAGGCGCTTAAGAGATTAAAAAAAATTGCTAATTATTTCAAATGTACAATTTTCGTTTTTTCAATCGAAAATATGGAACTAGCTATGATAGACATTTTCAGACATTTCTCTTCCAAGTTTTTAAGGTATTTTTTCAACAGGAGAATCCAAACAAGCGTATCCCTTTTACACCGGAGACGCTTATGGACAGAACAAAATATCTAAGTATTTAAAATGTACAATCTTGGTTTTTATAACCGAAAATAAAGAACCGTAATTGGTTTCAAGTATTTACATTCAAGAGACTTGAAAACATTAAAAAATATTTAAAGGAAGTTTACAGAATTCGATAGAATTTGGCGGATTTCTAATAACAAGTACATCTTCATTCACTGGTATACCTAAATCGTCGACATGACTTGTTCAATTGAGAAATGATTTTGATAGGTGGAATGTTTTTAGTAGAATTCAGAGGAAGTCAGAGGAATTTAGAATAATTCTGTGGAATTCACTGACTTAAATGTTTTTAAATTCCAAAGAATTTAATTTTTGTTCATTGCTTAAAAAGTTTTAAAAAATTCTGAAAACGAAGTTAGAACCGTTGAAGGTAATTCTACGAAATTCGAGAGAATTCCATAGAATTCAAATAACGAGTACATCTTCATTGACTGTTAGCTAAACCGTCGATCTAACTTGACTTCTTGGGTAAGAATTACGAAAATTTTGATGAATTTAGTAGAATTCAGGGGAATTTGAAGAATTTAAAAATCTTTCAAATAATTTAATGTTTATTCTCATAGGTCAAAATGTCTTAAAATCTTTTAAAATAAATTAAAAAATTTTGAAGGGAATTCTACAAAAGTCATGAGAATTCTGCGGGATTGAATTAATAAGTAATACATGTTCATCCTCTGCTAGTATAGCTGTCGACTGCTATGCTATCATTCGTGAAAGAATTAGGAAAACTGCAATGGTTGTATCAAATTTTTAAAACGATTTGAAAAAAGAGGATTGAAAATTTCTATCAAAGTTAGTTCATTATTTTCGGTCTAAAAACTAAGTTCGTGAAATTTAAGTACTCACAAATTTTTTTAAAGCTTGTAAGCGCCTCTTGTCAAAAAGAAAACATGTTTTTTGAAACTCATGTCCCAAAAATATTGAGAAAACTTAGGAGTAAGACGATTGAGAGTATCTATCAAAGTTCATTAATTATTTTCCGTTACAAAAATCGAGATTATAAATTTTAAAAAAATTTTAATTTGTAAGCTTTAACCGCCTCCCGTCGAAAAGGAATACGCTGGTTTAAATATGACTATCAAAAAAAATACTGAAAAAAACTTGGAAGAAAGACGATTGAAAATATCTGTGAAAGTTAATTCATTCTTTTCCATTACAAAAACCAAGATTGTATAATAAATTTTAAATATTTAACAATTTTTTTAAGCTTGTAAGCGTCTGTTGTGAAAAAAGAATGTGATTACTTGGATTCCTTGTCGAAAAAATACTGAACAAACTTGTAAAAACCAGAACAAATGTATTTTATTAATCCCGTAAATAAAATTAAGTTTTATCTTTTGTAATTAGATAGACATTTTTTTTAAAGTTCGTGAAAGTTTCTACCGAGGTTTCTACGACAGAACAGGAACTTTCCCACTTCATCTTTGCTTGAATTACTCTTCTTTTCCACTTTTATTCAGAATAATATCAGGATAATTTTATATTCATTTAAAACTTTGAATTTTATGAAAATTCCTGACGATTGTTATTCTAACCTCCTGATTCGCGACCTGGTGCATCCCGGTCCTCGGTTCACCATTGGAATTTTTTTATGTCCTTCGAAAACTTGGAATTTAAAAAAAATTCACGAAGATTGCTATTCTAACCACATGGTGCGCGGCCCTGTGCACCCCGGTCAGCGATTCATAATATTAGATTGTTTTTCTAACTACCTGGTGCACCCCGGTCATCACTTCACCATTTGAAGTTTTTTCTGTCCGTCGAAAACTTGGAATTTTAAAAAAATTCCCGAAGATTGTTTAATCTAATCACCTGTGCGCAAATCGGTACATCCTGGTCAGTGGTGTAACATTTTAGATTGTTTTTCTGAGAACCCGAATTACGAAGACTGTAATAATTATATCAGAATTCGGAGGGATTTACAGTACATACTTCAGTCTTGAAATTCCAAATAATTCAATGTAATTCAGAAGTGCTCAAGGTACCTAATAAAAGAGGTTCAAGCAATTTCTTCAGAACTCGAATGAATTCTGCAGAATCGTAAGAATTCAGGAGATTTCTGCAGAATTCAAATAACACTGGACAACCAAATATGACCTATGTCGGGTTGGGACGAGATATATCATTTCCATGGTAGTTTTCTGTGCTGAATCCAAATCTGACCTCCGTTTTTTTCGTTGATCTCAAAGGGCCTAGGGGGATAAGTATACAAAAGTTGCCCCCGCACGTATCAAGATGATATTACCACCAAAGATGGGCACCCACGTGACATAACATTCCTCCAAAGGATAACCTAAAAATTTCATTTTTGGGGGAGTTATGGAGGGGGAAAGAAAAATTTAAAAAGTAATTTTTCTCGAAAACGGCTGAACCGATTTTGATGATTCAAATATATGTTTTAGACACCTACAAGACTACTTTGGGAAAAAAAGTTGACTTTTTCAAAATAAAAAATAGGGTTGAAAAACTGGTTTTTAAATTAAAAAAAATTTTTTTTGAGGTTATGTTTTAGAGATACACCTCTAATTTTTTTTTACGAAAAAAGCTTATATTGTCTACTTTAATATATATTTTACTCAAATTTTTCGTAGGGGTAGTTCACGGCTTAAAAAAAATAAAATCTATCGTTGGGCGTCGCAGATTAACGTTATATGTACGCACGGCGCGCTAGCCCGCGCCGTGCGTATATGTAGCACAACCTAGCGACCGACCCCAATGCGGCTTACCGGCTCGTGTGATACTAATATTCTGATTCCTTCATTCACTTCTTTCGAACAAATTGTCAATTATTCATATGACATTTTATTGCTAGCTTATTATACGTACTATAATTATATTATATATACATATTATATTATATCTTACTGCTAATAATAGAAGCTCGTGTGACAGAGTGAGGTTGGGAACCTTTTATCGCGTGAGGTTTCTAACACGAAGTTGTATAAGAAGACCCAACTCGATCTGATATTCTGGAAAATTCTGCTAGCAGTTTTTCGAAATTCTTTCTCCCAGCATTGTGAAAATTTAATTGTTTTAAGTTTTTCCGCACTAGAATGTCTCCAATAAATATAAAATGTGCTGGTTGCGATGCTTTTTTGCATAAAAACAAAGGCAAAAAAAAGATAATAAAAAATGCAACTGAAGCAAATGATTACTCTCTTTCTTTAAACCGAATAATAGTGGTTGATGACCTTCTATGTCACCGTTGTCGACTTTCTATTTATAAAAAAGATCTCAAAAATGTCTCTAATTCTGAAAAGGAGATCGCCCCTCCTTCTGACAGTGAATCAATTGAAAATGATCCAGCATTTGAAATTAATCTCAAGTCAAATGATGAAATTCCTGATGTTGAACGCATTGAACTTCCTATTCAGCGGACTGTTGCAAGTCACAAATATTGTTGTCTCTGCTTTTCCACAAAGAATTTAATTATGATCCCTGAAGAAGCTCGAACTCAGTCTTATATTAAGAAAAAAATATTCATACCACATGGAAATCGGTGCTGTCGAGCTCATATAATCAAAAATCGTATATTTGAAGAAGATCTTAGTCTCCTGAAGGTGTATTCTAACACATCAAGCATCACTGCATTAGAGTTGTCCAAAGTAATGGAAAGCCTTTCTATAAGGTGCGATTCCAGTTTATTAAATAAATTAGGTGATTATAGTCTCTCCGAAAAACAATTAGAAGTATTTACTGGATTAAATTGGGAACAACTAAATGCTCTTAAAGAGATGTTGATCTCGCTGCGAAACAGGCAATCCCGTTCTGTGATCCAAGCACTCGTAGTTTTTTTGTTCAAATTACGTACTGGGAACTCTAATAAAATAATTTCTTCTATCTTAGAGTTAGAAAATGAACATGATGTGTCAGATTATTCTGCCAGTGTAATGAAATCTTTTGAAAATGACATTTTGCCACATCGTTTTGGTTTAGATTCTCTCAGGAGAGATAATCTAATTCAAGATCATACAACTGATATGGCAAAAAAATTGTTCGACATCAACGATCAATTACTTTTAATTTGTGATGGGACTTACGCTAGACACCAAAAGAGCACTAATAACGAATATCAGAGGAAATTTTATTCTGGGCAGTAAAAAGTTCCTCTTTGCAAACCTTTCACTATTTGCACGACGGATGGCTACATTGTTGAAATGCTTGGACCATACCTTGCCAATCGAAATGATGCCGAAATTCTAAAAAGTGTAATTGAAGATCCAAATGGTTTGCGTAAATTCTTGAAGGAAGGTGATATTTTTGTTCTTGATCGCGGTTTTAGAGATATAAAAGAAAAGTTAGAGGAAGAAAATTTTAGAGTTTTAATGCCTGCTTTGAAAGGAAAAAGGAAACAACTGTCCACGGATGAATCCAACGAATCTCGTTTTGTTACAAAAATTCGGTGGGCAGTTGAATCTGTGCACGGTGTACTCAAACAAAAATATCACCTTTTGGATTACAAAATTGACAACAAACTGATTCCAAAAATTGGAACATACTTCAGAATCGCGTCGTTCCTTAATAAAGCTTTTGGAAAAAGACTTAAATCTGATGTGGACACTTTTGATGATATTTTGCAAAGAATGCATAGTCAAAAAAATGTGAAGAATACTTTGGCTACTGAGGTAGAAGAAAAAGGATGGCTTCGTCGGAAACTTCCTTTCAAAAGTGTCACGTCAGACGACATTTTAGATTTTCCAGAAATGACGGAAAGAGACTTAAAAATCTTGTTCACAGGAACATACCAACTTGCTCAAGCTGTGTCATATTTGGCGGAAATGGTCGATACAGATGGTAAGCTAAAAATTGAATATGTAAAAGATGAGTCAAATGTACTCAAATTAAAAGTTCCATCTCGTCACATTTCTCGCACAGCTTACAGATGCTTTTTAAGGTACAAGCCCAATACTTTTGGACTATCTGGTTTGACACATTATACATGTGAATGTGCTAATGGCCTACGTACTGTGGGTTGTTGTTCACACATTGCTGCAGTCGTTTATTATTTATCACATGCTAGGTATTTGTCGAAAATTTTGAAACCAGCAGAAGTACTCAGTGATGTGTTCAAGAAAAACAACTACATACCAGTGATTGAAAGTGACAGCGATAATGATTAAATTACTAAGCAATGGTGAGAGGCAAGGGGACTCACTTAAATTAAGCACCCCGAATGGAGTTCAAAAACGTACTGCAACCTCCTCGTGGTGGACTCCGGAAACTAATTTTTATAGGCTAACTGCAGGCGATTCTGATTAAAATATTTAATGCAATATCAAAATCAGTAGGCACAATTTATATCGATTCGTATTGTTCCAGGCCTTGGGGCAATGTTACGCGCTATACGCTATACAGTATACACGCATGACGCCCAATGATAGATTTTATTTTTTTAAG
>CAJFCO010000408.1:0-82892 GCA_904066015.1 Synergus gifuensis
ATTTGAATCAATAAAATTACTGCTTTTGAATGAAGATTTATTTAATAGTACATTTATTGTCCTGATTTAATAGATTTTTGTACACGAATTTAAAACAAACTTGATTAAAAGCGTGGTAAAGTCAGTCAATAAATTTTGCCCATTTTATATATTTAAACCCAATCTGCCCAAATCTTGAATTATTCGCTTGGACGAACTTGTCATCAAATAAAAGACCATAAAGTTTTGTTTATTAGACAAATACAAATATATCGAATATATCAGGATAAGAATCTGTCTGATTAAACCTATGAGTCGTAATTTTCCTAAGAGATGGGAAAACTGCTAATGATAGTAAATAAGAAAAAGAAGTTCTTTGAAATTGGAAAAGTCCACTGTAAAGTGAGAATTTTTTTTCTTGTTAACAGCATATCTTTTTAATTTTTAACTCGATGTTCTTACATAATTTTGTTTCCATACTAAAATCGTATCGTGACGAGCTCAAGAAAAATGTCCCTACGCAAGGTACATTATAAAGATAACAAGATTCCTCGACAAATACCTCGTGTGAAAGTCAATGAAAAACTTTCGTACGTCATAACGATCAGATCTAGGAAGTGATCATATTTTGAGGTAGATTCTAAAATTCCTAAGATCTTATTCAAAATAAATGATTCAAAATATATTTATTAAGTAATTTTCTTTTATTGGAAGAAAAGTGAATCTAGAATTGAGAATTCAAGAGATTCCTGAGTAAATTCTATGTATTATAGAAAATTGAACATTTAAGTTGTGAAGTCCGCGCTTATACTGAATGTATATCTCTCAAATAAAACGATAGAGTGAAATCGCACTCTCGTTGATTCATTACGTCACATGTTATACACAGTTATGCACATTCTCCAGTTACCTTCTCGACTTGGAAGTCTCAGTCACAACATTTGACGAATTTTCCAGCCTACTTGGAAATTCCGTTCGCTACGATTGTCTAGAGACTCTAGAGTTAATATTTTCCGCAGAATTATTATTCTCGGTACACAAACGGATCCGAGAATGTTAATGCACTCTGAAAAATGCATGTGTTGTAATACATGTTAAAAGATTAATCAATTACATTATTAAATAAGCTTAACATTTTTCTTTCGAAGAAACAGTAATAACCACAAGGATATAAATTTATCTTATCTGCAATTCAATAAAAAATCAAAACAGTGAAACCTGCTGTCAATATATTTGTGTAATTTTCAAAACCAAAATAATTCCCGAAATTTACACTCCTCGCATAATTTAATTAAACATTCTGATCAAATCTTAATTTGCAGCTGAAAATGCAAGGAAATCATTTAAAGGATTTGAATGGTCGCAAATATGAGTAATCGGATTTCAAGATACGTCTTTCCTTCGGTTTTTCCTTGACCTCAAAACTCAGGTAAAATACCTGTGAGAAATAATTGTGTCATAAAAGGAAGCTTCACAAGAGATCGATGTATATACACGTGCGTATGATGATATCCTCTACTTTCTTATGATTCATTAATTCTTACCTATTCAACGTAATAATGTGGTAAGAAAAGAAAAGAAAGGTATTAAGAGGGAAAGAGAGAGCAATTTCGAGCAGAGAAAGAGCCAGAAGCTGACAATATAACAGCCTTGCACAGGGTTATGCAAGTCACTTTTGTAGACGGATGCTGGCCGGACATGAGTCTGCTCCTCTCACTCACTTTCCCTTTCTCTTGCTTTTACCCTCTCTTTTTCTCTCGCGATATGTAGTCCCAATTGGTCCCAAATCCGACCTCATATGTTCAACCTCGTACTCTCGAGGTTCGAGACGAAATTTGGCAATCATACCTTACGTAATCAGTGTGACTTGGCGGATATGACTTTAGCCAAGTCAGGACAATTGATTCATTCCTCAAAAATTGTACTTTAATATTTATTCAATTTTAAATGCCATTTATAATCGAATCGCTAATGTGTATAATCTCATTTATATTCAAAGGAAAAGGAGACACTCGTGAGAATTAGCGGCGATTATTGATCTGTTACGCATGAGGTGCAAATTTTTTGCTTCCTCATCATGGTGGAAATATATTCCATTAATGGGGAAAAAGTTTAATTTCAAATTTGAAATTCATATATAGAGAAGTGCTTTGTAACGTGGTTTTGAAAACTTTAATATATGTTGCATCACACTTAACTTGTGTAATTTATAATTCTTTTGAATAAAATAATTGGCCCTATAGGATCGATTTCAACACATTTCGAACACACTAATGTAAGTCTTTGGAATCGTCAGATCGAGTATCGTTTTCATTTTCAATGGTATTTATAGTTCTACATTATGAAATCTAGTTTAGATATACATATTTTTATAACAATATTTGTGAATGATAAATATATGTTGTTTATACGTTAAATATAATATTTTGTATTATATATCAGCTGTACGATTATGACGAAGAAGAGAACGATAAGCTTGCACCGACTTTAATAGAAAGGTCCTTTTATGTTATGTTTTTTTTTCTTTAATTATAGTTGTCCAACATTCCACGAATTCATTTGCAATATGTAACGCAACTATAATAGATAATCAATAAAAAAATTAGTAAAATCAGTAAAAAAAAAAAATTTGGATAGACCAGTTGATTTCTGAGTGCTGCTGCACTTGGAAAGAATTATTATGAAGATGTCTAAAAGGAAAAAAAGCAACTTTGAAATTCTGTATAGTTGAATGAACAGGTATATGTTAAAAAGTGTGAAAGTGGAATTTAGATGAGCCGCCCACACTTGATACAAGACTAAATTCTATTACTATGTATATACAAAATATGCGTATATACTATGTATATACAAAAGTATACATGGGTCATTGTCACATAACATAAGTTTTCACCATTTTACATTTTCTATATACAAAATAGGTTCATTTATATTTAGTGTATACTTCTTGAACTAACTCTATAATTAATTAAATTTCTTATTCTGTAGTAGAAACACGCCATTTTGAACGAAAAGGTAACATTTTATTGAATAGTTCTTATTAAAACATGTTTTTAGCCTAATTTTTTAAACAGTACTTTGTAGATAACATTTAGATAAGAGTGTAAAAATTAAAAGGAGCCTATTAAGGCTTAAAATTTGTGATATTTGTTTGGGACATCAAAATTTAAACTTTATGACAATGTCCCATATATATAGTACATATATTGATCATATACCAATGATTATACATACGACAATAAAGGAATTAGGTATAATGCAAATGAAATTGAAATCAATTATTCACGTGTTCAAATTTCAAAAAGTCATAGTTAATGAACACGGAGAAAAATGGATAGTCAAACTGATTATCTGAAGTGTAAACTATAGGACAGCCTTCTAAGATAGTTAATCTGAATATCTAGATATTGATATATATATATATATATACAGATATTCAGGTTGACTATCTTAGAAGGCTGTCCTAAATTTGACCCTCCAGATGATCAGTTTGACTATCCAGTTTTCTCCGTGAAGGTTTGGGCGCTTGATATAATTAATATTTCACAGACATAATTTTCCAATCCAATATTATATAACAGCGTTAAGGATGACATAGACAAGTACATTGACACGATGATATGCGAATTCTCGATTTCGATAAAGGTTTTGTGTTGAAGAATATAGACAGTAGGCTACTAGAATATTCGATATTCTCGTTCTATACTGCCGTACAATCTAAAAAGATACATAAGTGACATTTTTATGAAAAATGAGTTTCTGGTATCACTGGATTCGTAAAAGAAAGCTGCATCTATCTAGAGAAGTAAAAATTATTAATTATTAATATTTATTGCAAAAAACGATTGTTTAAAAATGAGGAAAGTCGTAAAATTTGAAAAATACAACAGAAAAAGATCTCAAAGTACTTTGCGTGTCCCAAAATTTGATCATAGCATCCTAATACGTCATCATCATACAATTGAAAAAGAACCGAAAGTACTTTGTGACTTTCTTACGTTGTAAAAGTAACCGAGTGCGGAGCGCATTTACAACAGAAAAGAAGCGCTTGCCCATGCCCGCGCTCATGCTTTTGCCTTTGCGTTCTTCTTGCGTTGTATTTTCGACTTTTCGCAACTAAGTCCATTTTCTCATATAAATTGTTTAAAAAATCAATTTTTGACTGCAAAATATGAAAGAGCACATTTTCTTTACCTTAATAGTGTATTTAAACTATACAAAATTTTATTCCATATTAGCGTTCTTTGGGCAAACAGTTATTCTCGATTTTCTCAGTTCGAATGAAATTGGACTTTGTATCTTTTTAGATTGTACGGCAGTATAGGGCGAAAATTATTCAGATTTTCATGTAGAATTTATTCCGGTTACACAAAAGATCTGACTACATTCCGAGAATTCGCTTTGACAAATTCAAATTTTCAGATTCGTGTACGCTCATAGATTTTGCTGTGTTATAGGTTTTGGAGAAATGAAAAGAGGCAATTTTGAAGCCGTGACTATTCTTGTATGAAATCAAGGACGGTTATAAAACGCGAACACGTTGCCTGGAAATTGGAATTCTCGTATATCGAAATTGGAAAATGAATATTGAACTAAGGAAACGTTATTTCCACATTATTACGTTTAAAATATTAAACGTAATATTTTTAATTTATATTGGATTAAAAAAAAAGAAAATTACGTTTCAGAGCGATATGCACACATTATCATATTGTTAACGTTACTTTCGATTGAGTATCCTGTTGCACATTATATATAGAGACAAACTAAACGAGTACCTAGTATACTTATATTGATTTTAATTAAATTTACTATTCTAGAGCAGTCGTTTTTTTAATCGGATTTCTTTCTCTATTGTTCACTATAATTTTAATTTAAAAGTCCTTTTTTAAGACGTATCTAATAAGTTTTCAAGATTTATACTAAACACAGTGGTTTATTCTAAACCATTCTGTTAACTTTCATATCAGTCCCTTATTTCACCACCTTAATCAGTTATATATTTGAGTGTCAAATTGATACTCTGAGATAAATTAAAAATTGTTTCTTTCATATGGCATCAATGAGAAAATATTAATTCAGGATTGAAGAACTTTTTTTATGTTGATTCGAATATATCTGTGTAGAAACTAGCGCGCCTTTCTTCAAGTATTCAAATAGAATAATTGTGTGGTATAAAGTTGAAAATAGTGTCAATTTGACACTAAGGACTGATGAGGGTTAAATGACGCAAAATATATACATTTTATAAATTGACGTCTATCTGCGAAGAACTCCTTGAACTTAGAATTCGAAAAAATAAAACACAAAAAATTCACAAACAAAACACAAATTCCTTTTAGTAATTAAAAGATCAAATAAAAAGTGATGAAATAATGACATGATTGTAAATACCTCAAACCATTACTTTTATTCGCACTTTACTGAATGATCTCTGATATTACTTAAGTCAATTCCATTAAATTCGCTATAGCTGTTTTTAGTGAATTTGTGTTAAGTTAAAGGAACTGCCTATTCTTACGAAATATTCCGTAGGAATAGCCCGTATTATTAAACAGGATTCCTTTTCATATTCGGCCAATATATGGAATATTTCTTAAGAATTATAGTCAGTGCCTAAGTTAAAATCTGGGAATTTTTCAAATTACACTGAAAATTGGGTAAAAAGTTATAATATTCAGATGCTATTAATATTAATTATTGTGTCCAACATGGTGGTAAAAAAATAAAATAAATTTATATAAAAAGCAGTTAAATTATAAAGTACAGGATTTTAAGATGTATATATTAATCAATTCCGTTAGTTAAAATCTTCTCAACGGAGAAATTATTAGAAATTTATTGATATCAAAAAAGAGCTACTTGACACTTTAAAACGTGTAAAAAAATTTTTTTAATCGGACAAGTGTCGTATTCTTCAGGTGTAAATTGGAATTAAACATTTTTATCGACAGTTGGGTTTTGAGATCTCTATATAGAAAGTATATATCCATACCAAGTAAGCTACGAACAGCGCCAACTAATTTGAACATAGAAAACTGGGACTAATAATAATAATTAATAAAGTTTACTGCTCTAACTCTATTTTTATTCATAACAATAATTGAAACAAAAATGATAAACAATGCGTTAGTTAATTTATATAAACTTTTGTTTAATATTGAACTTGTTTCTTAATTAAATTATTTTTAACATCAAAACAGTACAAACACTTTATATACATAAAAAATATTACTTTCATCATTTTATGATTGTTTTTATTTTTCCAATTTGTGCTTATTAAAAAGGAAATTGCAGAAGCAATCGATAATTAAATATTTACATAATATCAATTAAGATCTTTGTTGATTATATAAGGCTTCGAAACGCGAGCTTCTGACAATAAAATTCACATAAAGTATGATTAAAATTCACGCAACGCATTAACCTTCAGTTTTATTCGACTATTTTGCAGAATGCACCAAAAACATTTGTTTTTTTGTTAATAAGGAAGTATCCAGTCGACAAAAATCGAGTCACGTTTGAAAAGCAAGATGTGAAATGGCAAGGAATAAAAAAGTTCGCAGTCTTCAATAACAAAAATAATTATTTCAAAGTTTATCTTTGCTTATAATTTGCTGGAACATTACTAATAAACATTAATGAAATGTATTTTACTTGTTATACATATTATTTAAATCCTGTAAATTAAATTTGGAAAATATTAACACTAGAAAATTCTTTTTTAATACAAAGAATATGGCTTTATTTTCCAACTATAATAAATATACAACAATGTCAACGACTTTTACCAACAAACTATACAATATTAATCATTCTAAAACTAGTAAGAGGACTCTGGTCTCCACTTTTTAATTTCTTTGACAAAGAAAACAATTCTATTTATGTTTCGTTTTCTCTGACAAGTAAATGGTTACTATTTACATATTCTTTAACCAAGAACGCACTCGAACTGATACCATTAAATTAATGGCATTGTTGTGATAGCAGAAATTTGCCTAATAAAAAAGGTAAATTTAAACTCCTTTCTTAAAAAAAATCGTACTCAGTGGAGTCGAGTCAAAAACAGGTATAGTAATCATAGAGTGATGTAACTATATTTTAGTTATAAGTGAATGAACAAAATATGTAAAAAAAAATTTTAATCTAGGTAATAATTTAGAAATTACTATTTTGAGGAATTATTTGTGTTTAAGTATAATATTCCACGAAGCTGAAAACATGGACCAACATTGGCACAATCTTGACAATCAAAAGTCGGCCAATTTGGGTCAATCTCACTTCACACTTGAGCGATATCCCTTTCAAAGGTTATAGTTCTAAAGATAATATTAATCTAACATTATGGACAATAGTGTAAAGTAATCAATATATTCACAAGTAACTTCGTACTCGTCTAAATAAAAATGTTTAGGGAGTTTGACAGACATCAAATTCGAAGAAAGACTAATATTTTAAGATAATCTGAAACCATAAATGGTTCATCGTTCAAATGCATCCTGTTAAAAAATGAGCTGATGAGTACCAGTGCAATCGAGCTTGGGAAACGTTCGTCCTCCTCTTTGTACTTTGTCTTCACATACGATACGATATTAGGATCAGAAAAATATTTCATAAAGTGGTTGGAAACCGAGAGGTTCTGTATCTTTTCAAGACATTTCCATCCATTAGAAGTTATTGAAAAATTACATATATTGATAATCTATTTGCAAAACTGTCATGAACCCTAATAGGAATCCACTATGGTTTTATCAAAAGTCTTTTGAAACAAGGATTTCAAAAAGGATCCAGTTTATAAGCATAATTATTTACTATTATTGACCTGAAAAGTATTTCGTTGTGAAGTACTAAAATAAAAAATAAAAAAACTTGTGTATCAAAAATCTAGTTTCCAGTTTCTGTTTTGATCCCATCTCATCATAGTTAGTCAGCGAGTGCATTATTTGAGCTTCCGTGGGCACTAGTGGACACACATTTTAAGTCTGTCATTTTTACACCCCCTCTTTTGGAACCTCAGCAGCTGGTCTTCTTTCCTCTAAAAGAAACACTGGAGTACATACTTCCAAAGATTCAAGGTTCTCAGAAATTAGTCAGTCTAAACTCGATCTTTCGATCGGAATGATTCTGCTCTGGACTTTACTTGGTCCAAAGACATTAACACAGCCGAATGAACGAAGATGTCCTTAACTTAAGTACTCTCTACGTTGAACGAGTCTTTCAAAAAATATCGATAAAACGGAAGCATCATTCATTCCTGCTTGTCGATGAAAACTCTGTTTCTCATCCCATTGTCCGAGATGTAACCAGTTGCCATTTTGTATTGATTTGCATAAATTCCATTCTTCGTCATATCGCCGTTAGAGCTTGCTTTTATATAATTCTCCTTCTTTTGTGCAGCAATTTTTGCTTTTTTCTCATAGGTTTCTTGATAGAAGTTTCTGAAAAGGAAGTAGAACATGACTGCATGCAATCCAATCCACCAGACGAAGGCTTTGGGGTAGTTGCAGTCGATGAAGAGAAGTTGGAAGGCGTGAATCATCACGAGGACAAATTGGACCATTTGCAGGGCAGTCAGGTACTTCTTCCACCACAGGTAGGGTTGAACTTTAGGTCCTAAGGCTGCTAAGAGGTAGTAACTGTACATTATAATGTGAACGAATGTGTTCAAAAGTCCGAAGAAGGAACTGTGGCCGCCTGAAATAACAAGAAAGTCTAATTAATCAGGTCTTTGTAATTACTCTAAGTTATTATAACCGCATATTTCCGAATCGAATTATAACTTGATTTATGATGCTCTCATTATTCAATTTCAAATAAGAAAAAACATAATTGACGTTGTTGCAATCTCAAGATCAACTCACCTGGAGTAAATTTAACACCAAACCATACGGACATTGGCATACATCCATGATGGATAACATGAAGTGTGGAAATGTGGTCGTATTTTTTCCTGAGGACGAAGAATATTGTGTCCATGAACTCAGTGAATTTGGAAAAATAGTACCACCAGCATCCTCTCGCCATCCTCATAGCCATAGGACTCCGCGAGTAATCAACTGGCTGACATCTAAAGGAATAGTATCCTCCCCATCCCGAGGCTAATGACTGTAATGTTCAAAATCACAAGTTAGAAAATTTTCAGGAACGAGGACGCAAATTTTCCATCTACAAGTCTAGTTACAAGAGTTGAGTGCAGTAGATCATGGCTTTTCCTAATTATTGTACAATTACCTCATAAAAGAGCCACGTTGAGAATATCACTTGGAAGAGGTTGTAGTAAATCATGATCTTCCTTAACTCAAATGGCTTTCTATTTTCCATAAGTTTGGGTCCCAATCGTTTAACGAAATAGGCATAGGACAAACATATCATCAACGTGGGGAAGGGACCACTCATTAGAGCCCAATCATTGACTCTGGGATCACTTTTGTTGTCCATAAGGTCTCTGTAGGCATCATAGATTTTCTGCACTACTTGCGTCATCTGAAATGAGGCAAAATCATGGTCAAGATGTGGTTTTCAAAGCGAGAAACATAATTGCGACGATAACATAAACGTTATTGTGGTTTTTAAAGAGTTACAGATTTTATGTAATTCTACTTAAGAAACTTTAAATACTTTGGAATAAGTTTTTATATTTAATTTTGAGAATTAAATCTTTATATATTTGAAAGGTGTAACAAATCCGAGCCCCATTCCCAATCTTTAATCAATTATTTTCTAAGTTTGCGAAACGATTTTAGCAAGATTCGTGAAAAGCAATTTCGTTAGTGAAGCAAATGGCAATATATTCAATAATTTATTCATTGATCCGAGAACCAATCGAAAACCTTCAAACGAGATCACGAGACCTGATTTACAATTTTTTGTCTACTCTACTCAATCAAGGGGCCACTTTTGCTTTGAAATATTATTGGCAGCCTAGTAAGGTTATCACTAATCCTTTCACCAAATTTTTCTTGAATGTTTTTAAACAAGGACATATCTGTCGGTAAAATGTAATTTTAAATACACGTCTGGTGACCTCCGTAAATATTTTTAATTTCCAGAATGATAGAGTTGGCAAAATAATGCGTGAACCTCGTTTATTGGGATAAATTTCTACATTGGTAATAAACTTGTCTATCTTTTACACTTTAAGCCTATGAGTTGCTCAAATGCAGTTTATAGAGAACTAATTTCGTAATGGAAACAAGAAACCGAAAGGAAAAGCTGCCTCACTAAAGATTGCAAACTGCAAGAACTTGTTTATGTCTTGAAAAAATGCGGTCCTACGCCGGAGTGTAATCCAAGATTGAAATTCGTAAGTGGTGAAACATCTCACTTGATTGCTTCATCCATTTTAGCACGTTTTCTTTGTACCGATGAATTAGAGATAACACGAAATTAAGTTGAATCAATGAGGACACCAAATACCGATTAGATGCTGTTCCTTTGTTCAATTCATAAAAGGATTATTATATGTATTCTATTCATAATTTACAATCAGCGTAAGGGATTCAAAATATTGCAGTGAATTTTTAAGTCTTCAATGACAGGTTTTACAGGTTTTTTTGTAAATGCACTTGAAAGATAAAACCAGTCACACGAGTAACCGATTTTACTATGTGACTGTTTTTATTTCCTGTATGATTTATGACGCAGAGAAACATTTTTACACTTTTTAAAAGTAAATTGAGTAATCGCATTCAGTGACCGGACATATGTTTACAAAGTTACTTTTATATTTATGATACAAAATTATCGTTGATGTACATTCAAGCAAATATGCATCGTCTTGTAATATTAAGATGTCCAATAATAAGCTAATTAAAGTTTTTTAAAATAATTTTTTTTAATGTGATTAATAAAAAAAATTCTATGAATATCGCGAATTTGAAGAGCCATGAAATCATAAATATAAGGTCCAAAACCACAGATTCCAGTATAAGAGCTTCAGCTCGGAACAAAGAAATCCTAAAAATTAAGACAATTCAATTAAATTATTTAAATAAAAGAAAGATTAACATTTTAATTAAAAATTAATAAATACAGTCAATAATTAATTGAAAAATTTATTTATTAATTAATTCATTATTATATCTATGTTAAATATATGCACTGATTGAAATATAATTGGTAGACTTAATAGTGTTTCATTTGAGTGAGAAATGAGCAGAAAAAATGAGATTCTCAATTCGTCTGTGCTAAATTCTCGTCTTGTGCCAGTTGTACTTAATTTGTGAAAATCAAAGAAAAAAATAAGCAAAATAGATAAAAAATGCTACGGGAAATTCTTATGGTATCATATTTTATTCTTAACTGGAGGCTTAGTCTTGGAAATACCGGGGAACACATTTTAAAATGAATAATTAGAATTTTGATGTCTTGTTTAACGAGATAAAACGCATTTTACGATCTTCGCGTCTCATGATCATGCAATACTAGGTAAACTGTTTTTTCAATTGATCTCGAGGAAAAAAAAATTATAATATTTGCTGCAGTAAGTATTTGACGGTTGTTTTTAATGTATATAATTATAATTACTGATAGACCGTGTTTCAAAGAAGGTCAGTGAATGACGGTCAGAAATTTGTAATCAATTGTGCAATCATTCATAAGTTCATAATTGCACAGCTTTTCATGGGAAAATAAACGTTTTTTCTTATCGTACCTACAGGTACAATACTATCAGTTTCTGTACGAATGCTTAAGTTATATATGTGTGTGTAAGTTGCTATATGTACTTTAAAAGCAAAATTCAATGTTTGTAAATTTTATTTGAGTTAAATATTTCCAAATGTGTCAAATCAATTCGTTTAAATTGAATTAAAAGCGTTATATTTCGAAATCAAGGGAAAAGAATTTAATATATTGAATAAATATATAGACCGATTACACTTTAACAATGCAAAGATACACGTGTCATTTTAAAATCAAATGAATCAAGGAACATCCTCGAAGTAGGAAAAATATTTCTTACATGATTATTTTTAAACATGATTGTAAATATCAAGGATACATGTCTTATCTCCATTCGCAAATTGAGAGTAAAAAATAATTACAATTTTTAATTCAACATCTGAGATTAACTGTACATGTTATATTTCACAGTTCTGTAATTATAAGTTTTATATTCAGATGAAATAATTACTACAAATACGTTAAAGTTTACAATTCAGCTTGAAAAGCATAACCTTTTCCTTTTCTTGTCTTTATAAAGAAAGTTTTTTAAGCAACTAAGAGAAAAACAAAAAATTGTCTCAATAAATGAAGAAAGAATATTAACGACATTGAAAATGTTTAGTGAACTGGAATAAATCCGACATTTAAAAAAGAATGTACCTAATAAAAATAGTAATAAGTATAATTGCAATAATGTCAATGATAAAAATAGTAAAAGATAGAACCGCATGTGCATATTGTGCATGCCTTAGAAATTCTAGGTTTCTATTTAACTCGATCAATTACCTTGTGCACATAAAAGTAATAAGTTTCACAATAAGTTTCATAATGCATTTTTACTACTTGAATTTCATAGATTCTTCTGAATCTGATTTTCTGTTATTTACTGTGTAGAATGCAGGTATTCTTATAAAAATGTAGATAATAACAGAACCTTGATTAATTACATCACTCATCAATCTCATCATATTTTTCATCGTACGAAATATCCAGTATAATTTAAATCAGCTAGTTTATGTCTCTCAATACATTCTTAACGATCTATATACACAATGTTGGTTCACAAAGAATCAAAATTCAAGCTACATTTATATCTAAGCGAAAATGAATATAATAATCATGAACTGCATGTCTATATTAATTCGTGTTAATAAAATATAAGTATTAAAAATAATTTTGTAAACTTAAATTATATATATATATATAACCAATATTACGGTTTTTAAAACTGCCTTTGTACAACAAGTGAAAGATACTTCCGCATCATGACCTTTGTCAAACGAGCAATTTTGTTTTATCAGCTCATGTACTTCTTTGAGCTCTAAGTTTTCCTAACGCACCTGTATTTCACCAATATTGCCTTTTGTTAACTTAGCTGCACATTTGCAGACAGTACTGAACAAAATGCATCATACACCACAATAAATTTATAAAAATCGTCATTTTACAAGAAAAAAAATTCATTTTTTAAAAGAAACTCTAAAGAATTAATTAAAGAATTTTAAAGAAACTTACCTTTTTTTAAAAAAGATTCCTCTTTGGGATGTTTATCACCGAAATCAATTGTGGGTCACAAACACGAAAAACTTAGATTTGTTTAAAGAAATCCGAATTTTCGAGGCTCAAATTTAACTATACATTAATGAGGTCCATGAAGTATCAAATCGAAAATAAAAGTTTAGGAGTGAAGTCAAATATAAGAGCTTCTGTGCACCTTCATGCACCTCCTTTGTGGGACTGAAGTAGACTGAAGTGTTGACGGGTAACTTATTGCAGACTTATATAGCGTCTTCGTCAGTAGACAAGTACAGTGTTACCTGTCTCTTTCTCACGCGATACCAGACAAATCGAATCGACCACTACTTCTACTCTACTTCAGTCCTTCCCTTACCAGATTGGGAGTTCCCAAGATTTAACTTTAGCAGTCTATCATAATATGAATGAAGCACGTGCGCGCGAAAGAAGTTTCTGGCGTCAATGTCCCGACGATTGAGACTCCGTACAGTGTCTGAAAGATACAAATATTGTCAAACCTAAATCAATTTTTATTCAAAATTCATTATTATATCTTCCCGACGTAATTAGGGGTGTTTCCCGGTTGCGGAGTTTAAATTATTCAAAGAACTGAGATAAAATTCATAAATACTTGGGATTTACTGTGAATTTATGTCTTTTCAGCAATCACTTTTAATCATGAGATTATATAACTACTGTTATATGTTATTAAAATCTTTTGATACATTGCTTTTAATGCAGTACTAAACGCATTTACTTAAATTTAAATTTTAATACAAAAGACGATCACTATTTTATTAGTATGTTGAAGTAAAAATACTTGACACAAACATTATATTCAATAGAGACTATAAAATGTAAATTTCTAGATCTTTTTGACACACTGCATGCAAACGAAACATTTTTTTGGTATTAAATTATTCATATTGTATGAATTTCTTTTTTTTTTTAAACATGAAAAATTTTTAAAAAGTACTGTACACAATATTCATGGCTGTTATATAAGAAATGCAAGCACTCATTGTTACATAATGCATTGAACTTGAGATGGCTTTAATTAAACAACAGAAATCTCAAATTGTGATTTCTTCATCTATAGTGTTTAAACAAATTCTAACACGGAAAAAAATGGAAAATGTCAAAAATCAATAAATACACTATTGAATCAATAGTATTCGTTCAGAAGTAGGTATTTTATCACTATTTAACCGAAATGATAAATTCTTGTTTCATTGAATATTTATTTGAATCAATAAAAGATCTAGTTTTGAACAAGAGCTATTGATTCAATAGTATATTTATTGATTCTCGGTCATTTTTTCTCAGTGTACTAAGTTTAAATCTTTCCAGACATAAAAATTATGTATTTAAATAAAAATGAATATTTTTAAAAACATTCATTGATTTTTTCGTTTATTGACACCATTATATGAATATAAAAACTCGGTACATACTACAAGTGACCTCCCTTGACAGAGCACTGTAATTAGAAATATTTATTCATATAAGTAAAAAAAAGAGTTAAAAAAATCCTTTCTCATCTCTTTCAGGTCTTTGACAACTTTACTAAAACTCAATGGTAGTAAAGATCCGAGAACGTTTTTTTCTTCTAATTATCATATCATCTTAGAATCGACAGCTTGTATGAACTTGATTATAGCTGGCCATAAGGAATCTTGTATTCAATAGCAATATACTCACTCTGTCTAATATACACTTATTTACAAACATTTCAGTTATAAGTGATTCGACTCATTAAGATTGAAGAAAACATTAAAACTCACACAAATTGCAAACAATATTGTATAATAGAAACATCAGAGGTTAATTAGTACTCAGTCACATTTGCACTAAACCTCGTCTACTGTTTATTTATGAAATTATCTTCATTATATATACGAAATTGCTATGAAATTCATAGAAATTTTATTTGTTAGATCAAATACTTATAATCCTTAACATTTTGAAACTTCTTGAGATATTCCTACAATATTGAACAAATCAATTTTTGCGTAGGCAAACGTTTTTTATATTGAAATGATATGGAAGTTTTTACGATGAAGAACCGAGCTTATAAAGATTATCGGACAATTTCTGCGCAGCGACGCCGTTAAATTTTTTTCTCAAAAGTTCAAGTTAAAATCTCAGACACATATTTGGTTTAATATAAACAAATAAACTGTAAACGGGATTTTTTTTCTATTTACATATTTTATGTATTTTTCCTCGTAGTAAGCTTGTGAGCTCGAAACTTCCCGAGTCATTTTTATTGCGGTAGGCTTTTTAGAAAAAAATCTGATTTAATTTTTACTTATTCGGAACCGGACCTGATTCGTAGACGATAATTTTTTTAACTCCTTTTTTAAATTTCATGAAAAAACTATTTTTATACATGTAGTTCCTTTAAAAAAATTATGTGCATTTTAAACCCAAGACTACTAAACCCAAATATGTTTAACGATAATATTAAAAGCATATACATAATATTTTATGATCATACAAAATGAACAAAATGCTTCAAATGTTGATCAAATGCTTCAAAACACGTGAAGATTTTGTATAACAATAAATGAAATAATTTTATTTATTAAATACTCTTTTTTTGGTTGAGGTACCACAGTGTTTACCTGTCTGAATCTACCCTTTATATTTCGCGTACTTTGGGTTTTTCCTAACCCTTAACACCTAGTTAACATTTGGGTATAAAAAAGCACATACACCAAATGTAACCATCTCAATGTTCATCCCTTCTATCTACCACGTATCTGTTTTTTAACATTACAAAATATAATAACTGAAAACTATGTATAATATAATATTGAAAAATTATCTAATGAAATCCGAAATTTTGCAAATGACCACTCAAATTCATTATGAGGTCAATGTATACTGAAAATACAATGAAGTCACTTATATTTGAAGTCGGAATAATTAACAAGGAAAAAACTATATGTATTTCAGAGTCAAATAACGAAGTTTCCAGTAGCTAAATATTGCAAGTCAAGTAATCGACCAAATTGAAATTGAAATTCGTGGAAGTTTTTGAAAATAGAAAATCGTGATCCTAGAGAACAATGGAATTTTTTGGACTTTTATAACTTGTAAGAGAGGCTATTCATTAATAATTAGGTAGTTTATAGATAAAGAAAATTATGGAATCCTACAAATGACCCACAAGTACATAAATGAAGATGATTACAATAGAGATGCATATTATTTGAATTTGAAGATCCTGCGATGGAACAAAAAATAGAAAGATGCGTAGATAACTTTAATGTGAAGAATAATAAAACACTTTATAAGTAGATAACACCAGCGATAAACTATGTGCGATTCTCACATTCTTCTACCATTGTGGTCTCTTATTCAAGGACCCCCCTTAAACAGCATAAAAAATCATTAACGCCATGCCCGGAATTTTAATTAAAGATAAAGAGAAGGAGACTAAATACTTCGGCCGAGTTTTAAAGCTATTTTTAATTTTGTTTAATGTTAACGAACTTGAAACAATAAAGATATAGAGGAAATAATTTGAATATTAGAATAATTTGAATCAGTGGAATTTCCTTGGAAATTTCACTAATGAAAATCAGCAACGTACTTCTAGCTTTTTGAATTAGAGAAAATTCATTGAAAATAAGTGACAACTCACTGAAATTTCCATTATATTTCACTAATTTCTAATTAAAGAAGCCAGAAGTACTTTACTGACTCAAATTTCGAGAGTATATAACATATATCCTGTGAAGATTTTCTGTTATAGATTTATTGTATGTAGTTTTATAAGTCAACGTTATTTATACTCAAATATGAAAATCATCGATCCAAATCTGTGTGCTATGACATTGTAACTACATATTTCTGTTTTACGGTATTTCAATGATTATATATCATCATATAATATATATGTGGTCCTTACGATTCATCATATGAAAATAGTTACATGTATAATACTTAGAATTAACAATGAGCGTTTTTCAAATTTCTCATCTCAGAGTACAATAATATTAGCAGGCCAATGAAAAATTAGTAAGAAAAATTATCGTTAAAACAGAAACGAGTGACCGGAAAATTCATTTTGATTCATAAACGATTTAAGATAATTTTAATAGGAGGGATTAAAAAGCAGATTCTATATAACGGACTCTATAATTCGGAACGCTAATTTGTTTCCGTGACATAAACAAGATACCAAGGTATCAAACAACGACCCATGACGTAGATGCAACGATTCGCTTTGTAAATTTCCAACATTTCATGAATCTGAGTTCTCGAATATTGTAAAACTTTTTGTGAAGAATGAAACCGGTTGTATTGATTGCAAAAGATCAATATACTCATTTATACTTGAATATATACAATGTAAATTTAAGGAAATTTATAATTTATAATAATAATAATAATATTATAATAATATTTATAATTTATTATTTAATTTTTAATGCGTAAGACAGTGTCACTAAAATATTTAAAAAATATTCACAGAGAATGTAAATATTTCTTCATAGAAGCAGAATCCTGCGGAAAAATTCCAAACTGCAGTTTTTGGAATTCTCGATGACATTGAAAGATTCTCAAACTAATTGTGGAGGTGATTCCGGTGATTCATTCACCAATTAATATTAATATACTCTCTCAATCTGAATGGTAAATGGCCTAGCTTTTACAAAAAATATTTATTATTAAGAACGCAAAGTTGGCGAAAGTAAATTTGCTCTTATGGTAATTACCAAATACCCTTAAATAAAAAAATTTAAGGTATTAAATGAGATGCAGAATTCAGTATTAATATACATGCACGCACTCACACATACAACAGTTGATCAGACTACCTGATGAATTTATTTAAAAATTAAGAACTTTTTCATCAATTATGATGAATGAAGACAAAGAAAGCTGTCTATTTCCAGAATACAATGAAAGTGAATAACTTTTGAACTTTATGCGATTAAGGAATCGATCGATGCGTTCTGAAGTGGGACATTGTTTAAAATTGTATGCATTATTATAATTTCATACCTTGGCCTAATTACAAAACTCATGTCATTCTTTTGTTGCTATGAGGAAAATATTTGAGAATTATAAAAACCTCTTTATTTATTTGAGACAAATTCATCCCATATCTGAAATTATATGCAATTGTTAACAAAAATAAAGAAAAAATTACATATAATGGTACTTTAAATAAAAATATATTACACCAGTTAAATTATTCCAATTTATAAAAATGTACTTACTAAATTTAACACATTATTATGATATTTTATATTTGTATAATGAAGGTATCCGTATACATTAAATTACATTTTTCGGTAACCCACGTCAAATTAAATTATTTCTTTGAAAAAAGTTCAATTTCCTTTATGTTACAATTTAAAATAATTTTGATCTGTTTTAACGAATTTTGATTTAAAGATGTATACAATTATGTTATCTTTCAAGCGTGTTTCTCTTTTCATCCCAGAATTATGAATTTATTTAATTTTTTAGTATCAGGAATTAAATACTTTTGCCATGACTTCTGTATTATCTATCCTATGACCGTTAATTAGTCTTATACAGTCTTGCTTACAGTGTATATGCTAAACGAAAAAAAAAAAACCTGATAGACTTTGAACTTTTTTCTACCGTATCACGTCACTCACATTTAAGGAATTCTGATTGAAAACTACTAGAATTGTCGAGAAAAACGTAGTTACGGTTCCACGCGCGAATGTCGAGATGCTATAATGTTTTTAAAGCACTTTTAAAATACAAATCTTTAATTAAAAATCTATTAAAAAATTTACACTCAAAAAATGTCATCAAAATTCTAGTTAACTTATCCAGACATTTTTTTGAGTGTAAGAAAAAATTTAAAGATTTCGCGAAATTTCTATGACCAAGTAGGCAAAAAGTAAAAATATCATTGAAAATGAACATCATTAAAAATGATTAGCAATAAATTGCAATTAAAATAAGGCTTTGCGTAAATAAAGAATTATGATAATAGAAATTTTCAGGTGTTGTATTATTCTATCATTTTTTAAACACCGATCGATATTCTTAATGAAAGATGAATTAATAAAAAAGGAAAATTAAAGAGTGGGAGTGTGGATTGCAGAAAAATATTCATTCTGCGTGTTAGGCGTTTTCCATGGATTGACGTCACAGTATAGGAAATGCGCAAGAAAATAACAAATCAACCTTCGATCCTTCCTGTGATTTTCATAGAGCGAAATTATGTATTAACTTCTATTTGAATACATATTAAAATGTCAGTTATAGATTTCAATTTCAGATTTCAAAAATTTAAACTTTATCACAATGATATCTAATTAGTGCAATAAAATTTTTAAATCTTAGCTAGAAATTACCTCAATATATGTAGATTTAAATTGCAAAATTTTATCAATAACCAATAAATAATGAAACTGATTTCAATTGTTAAATTTTTCAATGGTCAAGAAATTGCTCCAGATAACGTCTCGCTTTCTTCATTTTTACACACGTTATTTATAAGCCCTCGTTTTAACGGTCTCTCATATTCAATTTAGAGTACAGTAAAGTGCATTATAAAATTATCATAATCTTCAAAAAAAAAACAATTAATCAACAAAGGAGGATATCAGATATAATGAGGTTGTAGTTTTTTATAAAAACAAAAATAACACTCATATTCACTAGCGCATATCTACTCAATTTGTTTCAAACTGACATCAAATTAAGGTTAAAGAACAAATTACCTTATGCTAGTAATTGCAATTTAATTTCAATCTATGATCATTATAGAGTAGGTAATAAAAAACTGAATTATTCATAATAATATTTTTAAAATATAACTCTCTCATATTTCGTACTATTATTATTGTAGTACTATATCGTACTTTATAACTGTACAAATTTTGTTTTCGTAATTTGACTATCGCGTACAATGTAACAATATTGACATTTCAATTCCTGGTTTATTGAACGACCTCGTAGAGTAATTTCTTTTTAGACTGGTATGAATATAAGTGACTTGTCAACCTTGCACGGAGAGCAAGGATTCATTTTCAGAGAAACGACCGACAACAACATTACATCTATTCACATAAAAAAAATCTAAACTCGAAAACTTTGTTTACTACTTTACTATTTTCTATCAAAAAATTGGAAGAAGAGAATGCATTTTTTTTTTATTGAGAATTTTCTTTGTCAATGGAATAAATGAATTAAATAATAATTACTGACGAGATATAACGGATGAATCAATAAATAGTCAGGGAAAATACAAACAGGAAGTGAATTACGAATCTATACATTCATAGAAGTTATATAGTACAACCGAGAGTGCAACCAGTTTTGTTTACGTAGATAATTAAGTAAATTGTATATAGGAATTCTATCTTTTTTTTAAAGATTTGTAAATTAGACAATGACGAGTAGCAGCAGTGGGAGCTGAGGTATGGACTTTGCCTATGACGTTTATAAAGAATCATTATAAAATATATTTTATAACTATAGTTCCGTTCACCAACGAGAAAAAAGGGCCCTCTTGGAAAAATTCCGAAATCAAACCAATTTTCTGTGGGTCGAAATTCTAGAACACCCGAGAATTGAAATTTAGTCAGTTTATTCTCTTTCCATAATAAATAATGATATGTTAATATCGTATGCTAATGTGGAGAAAAAAATCGTATCTTATTATGAATATTATAAACACTGTATGACAATTGCATTGAAATTCATTTAAAAAAAGTTTTCTTTTGATAGACAATATGCGTAATAAAAAAGATTAACTGAAGTATTAGAGAGAAATAATAATTTTCTCGTGATTGCAATGTATTACCTATTATGAAAGACACAAACATCTATTATGATTCGAAAAAAATACTAATGTTGCAAAATTGGTCATTATGACAAATTTATGGTTCGAATAAATTCGAAATAATGGCGTGAAAAAATTGATTATTAATTTAGTACCTCGAAGTTTCTGAACGTATGTAATTAAATTTTAATCAGCATATTGGGGATCCACTGAGGGGATTTTCCATTCTTTCGTTTGAATGCAAATTTCAAGTTCTCTATATATGTATGTATATTGTATACTTATAAGTTTTCCAACACTGAAGCGGAATTTTTCAGACCGTCCTTGTTATTAATCAACAAACCATTACATTTTTTCAGAAACGAGATCGAACGATTACTTTGTTTTTAAATGTTATAATTTATGATATTTTATTTCATCTTTCCTAACAGATGTAATTAAGATTTTTTTTTTAATTTCAGTTTTATGGTATTAAATTACGTGGTATTAATTTTAGATTAGTATTTGAAAAACCGGTTAATCACTTTTTAAATTAATTTATTAAATAGTCATAATCCATTACCTAATTTTTTATTTTAAATATTATTATAAAACTATGAATTTATTAATTTTTTTAAGAAGGTGAAACCTCGTTTAAATTTTCATACAATTGTAAACATTTTTTAAACATTTTAAACGTTTTAAACATTTTTAAAAGTATGTAATTACCTACTGGTATTTTTTACAACGTGGGGTATTTCCGACCGGCAAATATCGATTGTCGAAAATGACAATCGATACCTACATGACGAAACCGAAGGTATAAAGAAAAAATAAAGGCGTCACGATTTTCGACCTTCCAATCTATCATTTTTTTATATCAGAAATTTAAATAGGGAGTAGATTCGAAGGATATAAGAAATTAATTCTGTTATGTTGATTAACATTAAGAGGCCAGAAGAAGTTTTAATTCTATCTTTAGACATCCATGTCTTGAAATTATATCTTTAAAGTTTAAATTTGAATTACGCCTTGAAATATACTTGTAATAATCCAAGTATAATTTTGAAAATTAAATAAATTACTAGTTTAATTCCATAAAGTTAATTAAATTTGACATTTAATGAAAGGCTGTCAAACATCACAGGGCAAAAAAAATGAAATCCTTAAAAAAAAAGGATCTCGTTAAAAAGTAAACAAAGAGACATATAAAAAAAACAAATAAGAAAAATCAGCACAGTGACGTAGATAAAAAGCTATCAAGAACCATTCATTCAAAAATAAAAGGCTTTTGCTAGAAGTTCCCCTCTTCATCTTTGGGGCTCATCGGCATATAGCCTATTTTTTTATGGCAATTGCCACCGACGAATTCGTTTTGTGCTAGAGTTCTATCGTAGTCAACTCGAACACTTCCCGCGATATCAAAAACGATAATTGGCCAATCGATTGTACCAAAAATCTAGGAAAAAGTATCTTTAGGTAAATGCAAAGATATTCAATCCTAATTCTACCTACTTAAAACTATAGATTCATACCAGAAAAAATTACCTGCCTATTCCTAGCTATATTTAAAAATTCAAAAAAACAGTCACACCAACACACACACTCCACGGTTCTCATTCTCACCACCCAGGTGCAAAAGAACCTAAACCTAGGGATTACGTCCCGGGACGTATCCGGCACCTGAGCTTATAGGTCACGTTAGGGCACACACATACTAAGCTCCAACCCTGAAATCGTACACCGTTTTAAACAGATGATAAACTTATACAGAATTTTCACTTAATTCAAATTTAATCAAACAAATTTTGTTAAATAGCATGGTTATTATTTGAATTATTGAAATACTAGAAAAAAAAGAGAAATTTATTTGCATTTTTCAAGTGAGACACAAAAACACAAATACGCACACTCACACAATTTGTACCTTACTTGATAAAAAAATAAAACGATGTACGCAAACATTTCCATAGGTTAAACCATTAATATCCTACTCTAATTGTAAGTTGTTATATATTGCAGGATGTTTAGTGATTCTCTATAACAAAATTCCAAGTTTGATATATTCCACACTAAACTTAATTAACAAAAAATTAAAAATTGTAATAATTTGTTTTAGTATTTTAAATATGTACAAATGAAGCTAATAATTAATTAGAGTACTGTTGCAGCAGCTTGTCAAACAAATAGTGATTATAAAATTGAACTTTCATTTTCAGTTCTCTGTTGTTAAATATAGTTATAAAAACTCAAATCTACCATAAATTCCCATTTCATTCTTCAAATGAACTGGAAATACTCCGTCCCCGTATTATTTTACTAATAATCCCGGGAATAAGGATTAATAGATTGAATAAACAATTCAAATACATAATTAGACAAAATAACCGAATTTATAACCACAGATTGTTGAGACTCACATACTGTTTGAGACTTCTAATTTATAGTCATTAAAATTATTTGAATTTTAAATAATTTACCATGGGTTTATATTTGAAAATTTCTCTCTTAAAGTTTATAATTATTTAAACTCTTCCCAATTTCGAATTGAAATAATTCTTCGTTTAATGTTCTCGTGAAAAATTCAAGGAGAATTCCAGGTTTTCAAAGTCACTAGACACCCTAATTTTATATAATGCTGAAATTCAAACATTTTTATCAAATTCAAACTAAAATCTTCTTTGAACTTTAATTTAAAAATTTGAATTAAGATAATATATAAGTTAATGTGATTTACAATAAAAATAAAAAAATTCTATGAAAGATCAATTTGAACTAAAGAAAACGAAAATATGTATCACAAATTAAAATAAATTTTTTTAAAATATCAAATAAAATATGCAATTCCAATAAAAAAAAGCATAGAATATAAAATGAATCTTAGGATTTTCCGCACATTGAAGGAAAAATTGAATACGATTATAAAAAGGATATGCTTGTATTCCTTCGATATGCAGTTATTCCGATCCGTTCTTGGTTTTCAAAACAAATGAAATATCTTGTTTTTCGAGAATTTAAATTTAATTAACTTAAAAAACAGATTATCCTTGTAAATATGTATCTTCAGATACGAGATTGTTTAGACTTTGCAAATATTTTCAATATTTTAAATAAAAAAAGAAGTTTATCAATCTCGCGAACCAAGAAAAGAGTATTTATCATGGTGAATATCCACTTGCTGATTAAACAATGAAATTTAATCAGTTGTCACTGTGCGATTTTTGGATTTAATTACAACCAGTTTCCGTGGTAGTACGGACTTTTCGCCCCTACCATGATTGGAAACTGGAGGGATTCAAAAATTTACTTACCTGTTCAACTGTCCCAAGTCGTAACGATGGCAGCATGATGTCTTCAATCCGGTCCCTAGAGATCCCTTCTCTTCTATAGACTTCTCTAAAGACCAAGGACATTGCAGGGGCCACTTTTTCTTTTAATCTTCTACTTCTAGTCCTTCTTCAGATATAAAAGCGGGAACTACGCAGGGACCACTTTTTCTCAGGATCCTGTTGTCCTTACAATCTGAAAGATTAATAAAAAAAAATATATATAAATTGATAAAAAAGTACTAAGTGAATCTCTACGTATTATTTAAAAATAATGTTTTAATTTGCAGTATCGATGTATTACCAATTCTTCCGTGCATTTTCCATAATTATTGTATTTTAATTACTGAAATACTGGGTGGCATAAATAAAAATTTTGTATTAATATTTGAAAGTGACGCCAAATTTCTATTGGCTACTCGAATAGGCTTGCGCGCGCAACATGCACTCCTGAAAGAACGCGGGAAAATTCAAAGATGGTTTTTTTGAACAACTATAATTTGAATATTTGTTCTGTATCAGAAATTTTAGTTAATTGATGTTAAAATAATTTAATAATTGAGTTTTTTATGTGAATGAAGAAACTGAATATTTCACTTGCAACGAATAGAAAAGATGAGCTATTTGCATGTAACATTTCACCTTGGTAGTATTGAAAATGTCTCAATTCTTCAATGAATTAATGAATAAAATAATAATTAAACTTCAAATTACTCTTAGGGAAAATGTAAATTAGCTAATAGAACTATGGCTGAAATTAATGAATGAAATAAAATTCATTAATTTCATAGTTCTATAGGTAGTTTACATTTTCCCTGAGGGTATTTTGAATTCCCCGCCAATACTCAGGCAGTTTCCAGAGTTTTGTGCGTTTTGTCGTCTGCTTCTCAAATTTAAAGCATTTTTTATTACATACATATGTATTATTAGATATTATTTATGTTTTACGTGCGGAAAACTAAAAATAACTAAGTAGAAGATCTAATTTATTAGACAAATAAAATATTTTACTTTAAGTCTTTTTTCTGCAAGAAAATAAAGAATTACCGCGTTTTACCGCGATTACCGATAATTACCCGTAAATTTAAGATGGAATTTAAAGTGACGGTGTCGGTGACCATGTGCAAGAAATGAACGATTTGAAGAACGTGTATATCGTGTATATACAAGTGAATTTAATATATTAAAGTATTAAAATAGTGATTTAAAATTTGTGCTAACAGGAAACATTTTGCCCCAGCAAATATTTCTTTAAAGAAAACCTCGAAAATGCAACTTGTATTTAAATTATATATAAATTATACAATGGGCGAACATAACCTCTTGAAAATGAAATAAATATACATTCAATTAGTATGTATTTGTCATACTTTGACAAAATTATTATCACTTAAAAATTCAGTGCCAATGTTTAAAAAAGTGAGAAAAACAGCATAATGAATACATTTTTAAATACAATACACAGGATGTCATGTGTACAGAACAGAACAATGTTAAAATGTTTATCGGTTACTCCTGTTAGTGAGGCTCATAGAATTCCTATTTTTAAGAAATATTATCATTTAACGTTAGATACGTTTTCGGAATATAGCCAAAGTAGAAATGTTCAAAAAAACCTAGACTCATGGACATTATCTATTTTTCGAAAATCGCGGTATTTTCTACTGATAAATGAAGGCTACGAAAGTACTACAGAAACATTTCATGGTTATAAATATTACAAACCAAAATTTATTCAGAATGAAATATCTACAGATTGCTCTCATTTATCACCTAGACGTGCGCTTCAGGTTTTTAAGATTTTCTCCATTGATGCCTTACAAAGAAATAAACACATAAGTGACGGTAAATATGAAGAAATTATCTCATCATTAACAAGGAATTGTAAATTATATAACGATAATGAGTTGCTTCAATTACTGAAAAACTTGGAATTGTGGCCAGATATTGGAAAAAGCCAGAGCCCACATAATTCTGTTCGTAAACTTTTAGAGCTAATAGATGATCAGTTTAATAAACGATCCCAATATTGGCTTGTAGATAAAACTTTGAAGCACTGTGATACTATTTGTCAAATTTTTAACTTCCATTCTAACTTCGTTGCAAGTTCGCTGAGAAGATTAACTGTAGATGTTTCAACATTAAGTTATAAAAATATAGTACAGATCATGTATTATCTTTTTTTGTATAATATACCAAAATCACAAATCGTGCACATGGAACCCTATATTGAAAATTATTTTGATAAATTCACAATTGAAGAGCTGGGAATAATTTGCATGGGTTTCTTTAGAAGTCAAGTTCATATTAATAGCGACACCCTTCTTTGCAAACTTATGCAAAAAGTCATTGATAATGTGGACACCATTTCCACCCATGCTATGGGGCAAATTTTCAAGGAGATTCGGTAACTAAAGCCCTAAATGAAGTATATTTAAGATTTAAATTCGTTTTAAATATAACTTTCTTTACAGATACAGTTTTATATCAAAGCCGCATTGTGTGGAAAAATGTATAGAGTTAATGGAAGTTCTAGTTCCAAGAGTGACAGACATGAACCAAAGTACGGTAACTCATTTATCGCACTTAGCAGCAGACTCTCACATTTGCAACCCGAGATTATTGAGTGCTATTATTGAAAGGTCTTTTTAATTTCAAAGTAATAAAAATTCAAAAGAGAATTCTACAGTGGCCTTTAGATTCACGAATTTAACAATATTTTTCAGATTTATGGTGAGTTTAAGAAATATGAGATTAAAAGACATAGAAAGAATGCTTTTTTTCATAACAACATTCAGTATTCCCTCATCCCATCCTCTATACAATCTCATTATTGAGGAACTTGGAAGTTCTCACAGAAATGAAGAAATGAGAAAGTGAGTTATTTTTATAAACTGAAATTTAAGAAATGTAAACGATATTATAATTGTTATTTAGCATTATTATCACAATAAACTAGAATATTTTGCCATCTAGATTTCCGAGAACACTTGGCTTTGCTCTCAGATACTTGGCACTGGTCAATATCTACCCACTACATTTGATTTCTACTGTAATGAGTAGTAAATACATGAACTTAGCATATGGATCTAATCCTTATGATTTAGGAGTCGAGTATCTTATTTTGGACCAAAGCATCGAAATAGATGTTCCCGAATACAGAGGACCGAGACTCGAAAAAGACATTTGCAATATACTATATCAGGTATTAGAACGACAAGTCTATAACAATTAAAGTAATCATTCACAAAGTACTTGATACGTTTACAGAGTCTTTCAAATTCTCACGCAGATATTAGATGGAGGTAAAAACTCCTAAAAAGTGTACTAAGTATTTGGGAATGGTTCCTTAAAGACAAAGACGTGTAAACACATTACAAGAACTAAATTAATTTTTTTTTTTTTTCAGAAAAATAATTCGCCCGATGAACACAATTTTGCAAGCAATTTTAAGAAACAAGTTATTCAAAAACTCAATGTAATGTAACTACATCAATAATCAAATATAAAATTGAAAAATTAATGTCATTAAAAATATTTACCATTTTTTTACAGAATATATTCAACGGGAAATATGATGCCTGTCTTGAAAGGATATTACCCCATTTTACTCAATCAGACATTATCCTTTGTTTGGATAAGGATAATAATGCGATTCCTGCTAAGCAAATATTAAAGAACATAAAATCGCATATCAAGCGAGTGCCAGAAGAGTTCAAAGACCGAACATGGATAGCGATTATTTGTACCACGGAATGTCTGTTGATCAGAGAAACTAATGAATTTACTGGAAACCTTTTGGCGAAAATCAGACACCTAGAGAAAGTGGGTTTTGTGCCTATAGTCGTAAGTATCTTTCAATGAAAAATTAATGAATCGCAGATTTTAATTTTGTAAGTAACTTCTAATTTGCTGATATTTCAAATTTTATATTTCAGGTTCCTCACGTCGAGTGGAAAGTTTTATACAGTGACTCTGAGAAACGTAAATATCTAGAGAAAAATATTTCCGAAGTCACTAAATTGCAAAAATATGAAAAACCTGACCAAAAATCTCACGCGTTTTGATAAATATGATTTGTAAAAAAAAATGTACATACATAATTTGTATTGAGCAATATATTTATATAACCTTAACATATATTATTTTATACAAGCACTTACAAAAATCCAAGAAAAGTAATAATACTTAAAACTGCTTCTCTTTTTATTACTTAATAATAAAAAATTTATCCATTTTTCGATTAATTTTATATTTTTTAATGTAACTGGGAGAAGAGTAGAAAAATAGTATATTAAACAACTTCTGAAAAATATAAAATGCTAGGTATTTCATCTTAGATTTTAATTCAGCATTAAAAAAATTAAAAAATTCTACATTTTGCTTGTGCTTTTGAAAATCTTGTAAATGCGGTTTAAATTTGTACAACCTGACTAAAGTTTATAATTGTTCATAGAAATTTCTAATCTTTGAATAAGGATTAAGCCTACATCAAACATCTAGAAAATTTTGCATCATCTTTTTACTGTATTCATAAGTTACGAATAAAGTTGCTGTCGCTGGAATCGTCCTAATGAGTGTGGGTTTCAAACCATTGTATAAGGCAGAAACTCCTTCATTTTTTATTATGTCCTTCGTGATTACGAGAGCTGATGTTCTCAGATTTTGTACCTTGGAAACGAAAATAGGAAATTAAAAACAAAATATCTGATTTGAATTTAAAAAATCTAAATAAACACTAACTTGTATCCTGCTTTTGACTACGTCTGCAGGGAATATCACGAGCCAGAGAATTGTTCCTCCAACAGCACCAGCTACCATAGTTTTCTGCCATCCGATTTCATCTCTGCTTTGTCCTGGTTTTGCAAGTAGTTCTCTCGTAGCTTCGTAACCTCCAAAGAAGAAAAAGTACCCTGGCATTTCTCTAGCTATCGTCGAAGTGAGGCCACGGAATAAACCACTGACTCCACTTTCCCGAAGAATTTGTCTTGTTAATTCCCAGGGACCAATCATGTTCTATGATAAACATTTTTAAAATGTCAATACTATGTGTCAATATTTTTTAAAAATGACAATTTTACTTACTACCGAGGAACTTGGGACTGCTCTTTGAACCTCGACTTCTCTCATCGCTTGCAATCGGCATTTTATTAATTCCGTAGGACACAAAGTCAGAGAAGAAAAAAATGCTGCAAAAAATCCGGCACAGGCATTGCCGAATGAATTCAATTCTTCAACTTTTTCAACTCCTGTTAAATATATCATTTAGTACTGCGAGAAAATAATTATTATTTTATATAACTTTCTAAAATTATTATTCGATATTGTAATCCAGAGTACGAATATATATTTGAAGAATAAGGTACCTGTAACACTGGCTACGACTTTTTGGCAACCACCGTAAGCAGCGAATAAAACTGAATTTTCAGCAACATTTGCTACAACTGCTGGTAAAGTTCCTGCATAGAGTCCTCTAGCAATTCCATCAGTTCTCAATGTTTTCATAAAACAATCTGTCATTCCTTTGTACAATTGTGGAAACGTTTGCATTTTCACTTTTACTGTATCCAAAGGCTGACCTACGTAAACTAAAGCTATTCCACCTGGAAAATAATCACATAATATTAATTTGTAAATTTTCTAATGTAAAATTATGAATTATGATAACTGTGTAATGTAAAATATTGTCAATTTATCCGCTAATAAGAGAGATTACCTTCTTGAAATTGAATGAAAGATAGTAAGTAAAGATAACAATTAGACCTCAGTCAGTCAATATTGAGTCACTATTTCAAGATAAGAAAACACAAAAATTCCTTCAAATTTTCTCAAAGTCTAGTTAAATATGAATATTTTGCTAATATAATAATTAAAGAAAAAGAAATAAAAAATAATTAGAGATGAATAGATATAGTAAATTAATAGAATATCAAAATTATTCAAATAATAAACATCATCAGAAATGTGAAGCACATCAGATATTTTGATTTTAGATTAGATATTTATATTTTACACTATAAGAAAATATACATATACAAATAATAAAATGTACTTACCTAGGGAACCGGCGATGAAGTCAGTCAGACCAGTTTTAAGACTTCTCAACCGACTGATACTGTATTCACCAGCCTCCGAACACATTTTTACTATTTTTCTTCTGAATTATAACTTGTTTTGTATACTTTTTAACACTTTTTCAGAAACGCGACCGCAACTTTAATCAACCACGTGCTAAGATATACTATCTGCTTCGCTGCTCGTCTCGTCTCTCGTCTGCTCCGTCTGCTCCTCTGCTTCGATATATACTATATACATGTAGTGACATGTATAGTAATTCCGGTTACGTATTCGGCCGGCGTATTCCCTTCTGCTGCCTTCTGCTTTCAAAATGCACACACATAGTTATACATATGCATGAAAGTAGGATTTAAACCATCATCATTTAAACCAAACTTCTGAGATTTGTTTTCCTATTTTAAAAGTTAAGTGATTCAAGTTAAATTTGAATATATATACTTTACTCTGTGAATAGAAGTATATACCGGAATCACCGGAATCATTTGTAAAAGGTAAACTAACCTCATATTTCAGGTTATGAAACTAATAAAATATATCATCACTAATATAATCGCTATAAAATCAATAAATGTTTAAGTAAAAATTAAAATTTTCAACAAGCTTTCGAATATGATTTTTAAAGCTTAAATATTTTGTCCTTTAATAATTATAATTTTTATTGTAATAATTTCTTTTTTTCAGCCCTAACAATTTTAAAAATGAACAGCAGTATAATTTAAAAATATATTCCAAAAAGGTATATAGTTCAGAAAAATCATGTTAGCAAGCATAACGAGAAAGCTAAATTCTGAAAGGCGAATAATATTGCAGAGAGTTTTGAACGACAAGAACACGCTTTCTACAATTCCAAATATAGATGTTTATTTGCATGGTAGATATGCAAGTTATATTTGTAAATCGACTAGGAAGCAAAATAATTCTGTTTCGTCTCTATCAAAAAATATTGTAAGGCACAGCACCAATCTTGCAATTCAAGACACAGAACAATTTTCGCGGAAACATTTCTGGAGCACCATCTTAACAACTCAAATACTTGACGAAGAAGTAGAAAAGTTATTGAAACTAGATTGGACGAGTCTTTCACCTACAGAATTTCTTTCTAATTTTGAAAAATTTTCAGTGTATATTCACAAACTCGACAAAAAGCCTGAAATCAATTATGAAAACCTTTTGCAAGCTCTCACAACTTTGAAGCCTAACTTTGTCGAAGAGGAAATTGTTCACGTGCTTAAGTTTTTATTTATATGGTACAAAAAGGAAAATTATCCGAAGGATGTATACGACTATATTTTTAAAACTTTGGATGATGAGTGTTTCAAAAGACTTTCAAAAATGAGTCATGAGAACATGTTTATGTTAAGCCACTTTTTCATATGCCTCAGATCTGGAAAGAAATCGAATTTTACTCGTAAAGCAGTTTTGAAATTAAGCTCAAAATTTAAACGTATGAGTCCGGCTCAATTAGTTGAGTTCATGGGTCTTATGTCAGTCTGTAAAAATCTCCCAGTGAATTTATACGAAGCAGAGTACCAAATAGAAAAAACTATGAAGAGCTTCTCGATGGAAGATTTGGCAAAAATTTCAAGTGGGTTTTATAAGAATAATTGTCACATTAAGAGCAGTAACCTTTTAAAGTATATTTTGGAGACTATGTTGAACAACATGCATGCAATGAGTAGTAACAATATTTCTACGTTTTCAAGAATATTATGGTAAGTTCATTTAATTAGATTATCTGTTCGGAATATGATATTTCAGATACTAATATTTCTAATAATAATTCTCGACTAATGAAGAATATTTATTCAGCTTAAGTTGTAGACCGATTCATAAAGTAGAAAGTTTACTTAGGAAAGTACTGCAAAGTTTAGAGCCACAAGTGCCTAAATTGACATTAATTGCATCAAGCTTTGTATCTGAACTAGCTGCACACGTTTTAATTCATGAAAAGGGTCTAATAACTTCTATTTTTGAAAGGTAATTCATGTATATCCTTTAATTAATTTAAAGGTTTGGATAACATATTTTTTGCCTTCATTTTCGTAATAATTTGTCAATAAATTGAATAGATTCGATCAAGAAATTCAGAATGCAGGAATGAAGGACATCGAAAGGATTGTTATTAGTCTCGCAACTTTTAATTACGATTCAAGTTATCCTTTATATTCAAAAATAGTGGATGAAATTACCAGTCCTCATAGGAGGCAGGACATTGAAAAGTGAGTTTTAATTTTACAAAAATAATTATTGTAATTTTTTTTTCTACAAATTTTAGACTTTTAACCAAGAAAATTCTCTAATTTTTCCATGATTTGTTTCTTTTTTGGTTTAGTCACAGAAAGTCAGTTGTAATCATTCTAACGTATTTGAGTTTTGTAAATATTTATCCCATCAAAATTCTTGAAGAAGTTATGGATGCAGAATATATGAATAAAACATTTAAAAGCAAGTATGCAATGTCTATAGATTATTTATGCTTGGATCAAAATATCGCAACTGAACTGCCAAATTACACAGGACCGAGATTGAGCGATGACTTGAGAATTTTTCTATTTAAGGTAAATTCATCATAAATAGAAAAACTATTTTTTTTATTTTATTCTATTTCAAAGATGATTTGATAATTAAGAAACTAAAAAAACTGATTTTTCAGACACTTAAGTTAGAGACACGCAGCAGAACAATGGAGGAAGTTATAGCAACGTTTCAGGTATGATTAAGATCAATGACAATATCAGAATATTAATTAAAACTTTTTATAATGATTAGTATTAATTTCACTGAGTTAATATTTCCTTACTCTATAGCGAATACTAAAAACTGAATCTGCAGTCTTTATGGACAAAGTGTTGCCACAGTATCGTAGTCAAGACATTATAATTTGTCTGGATGAACAAAATAACCTAATTCCGCCTGAACCAATCTTATCTCGCATGAACTCTGATTCTGTGAAACCTGTACCCGAGGAAGCAAAAAAATACAAATGGTTTTCTATAATCATTGGGACGAAAAAGATGCTACTTGATGATAGCCATGAATTTACTGGTATTTTAGCTGCGAAATGTAGACAACTGAAAAATCTTGGATATATTCCCGTGGTGGTAAGTTTACCTTACAAATTTTAAAAAGAATTCTGCAAATTAATTGTATCTATTTTTTAGGTTTCCGCTAATAAATGGTTTGATATAAACTCTTACGAAGACTGTGAAAAACTTCAGGAGAATTATATAAAAAGTTTATTGAACAATGCATTACCACCTTCATCATTGTTATTTTCTTGAAACTAAGATTACTGTTGTGTGTATGAAAAATTCATAATGTCTTCATAATTAATGAGAGATATAATAATCTAAATAAAGTAACCTAAGATGAAATTTTACGTAGTGACTTCATTGAAAGCTATATTTTAATTTAAGGAATGAATTGTGTTTAAAATAGTTGAAACCTTTGAAATGAAGATAATATTTTTAATTGAAAGTATGTATGTAAAAATTCTAAATATTTACTAAAATAATAGTTATAAGTTTAAAATTATTCGGTAGAAATCTTGGGTTGGTAATTATAGTAATTTTTCCATAATTATTACAAATGCTTTATATTATCAACTCGTTTTTGTATTGGAATAATTAAAGAAATTTTGGAATTCGAAATTTGAAAAGAATTATACACTCAAGAATATGTACCTTTTGAAATTTAGCATTTCGGGGATCCAACACATCGACTTTTTGACACTTCAGTAGTGAAAATTCATTAAAAGATAATTAATAAACACCTTAAACCGTTTTAAACTGACACAAGCAAAGAAGTTATGTTTAAATCTCACATTTGGAAAAAAGAACTAAATTCGACTACGCGTTTGTCACGTCGACAAATAATTTCCAAATTTAAATCCACGAATCTAAAAATTTCTATAAATGAAAGAAAAGTTTGCACAGAATTGACAAGTCAATAAAAACAATACTTTAGGTTCCACACAAGACTTTTTTCGATATACTTCCCGCCATATAATTCGTTGCAAAGGCAACCAACGCCGACGGTAGCCACACTGAGAACAATGTATGAAAAGTCCCTAGTTAAATTCTTAATAGAAGAAAAAAAGACTATAGAACTTCTCCAAGAAATCTAAAATCTCATTTCTAAAATGCGCATAGTTGTTTAAAACCTCAGACGATTCTAATCACCTTAAAAATTGGTCTTTCTTTGAAATTATTTAACCAAAATAGGTCTTGGATTAATGGTCAAATGGTGCTAGTAATTCACTAGATGAGTTCACAGAGGCGTACGGGACGTTGTGTTAAGAATTTAAGATTTCTTTTCTTATTAATTCATAGAAAGTGGACTTATTTAGTTTCTTAGCCTAGATAAACATTTTTCTCTAACCCCAAATTTTGTATCCGTCCGTATTTTCAAAATCAAACGTATTTTTACAAATCAAAAAGGCAGTAAGGGAAGTGTGCGGTTCGGTCAATGCGCCATGATAGGGGCCAGACGCGTCTTCTTAGCAAAGTGAAAAAGTCCGTAATCGTTATTAAAATGCGAAAATTGTGTTGTCTGGGGCGGGTATTGATGGTGAGCATACGAAGCTTTTATCATCGAATTGTCCCTATATCATTTGATGGGGCAAAAGTGTTCCAGGGTCGTTTGCATTATTGAAGCAAAGTCATTTCGTATTGGTTTCGTAAAATGGCCATTAGTATCGGGGCCAGATCCCTGTGTCAAATTTCCGAAGTGTCAAACGTTTACGGAATCACAATGTATTTGCTCCGATGGGTATTTTGAGTCTTTTTTTGACCGATCGATTCAGCCCTAGTCCCTATGAGAACGACCAGCACGCCCTGAAACCGTTGAGATTTTTTTTTTCAAAAGTGTCATGCATCTCGAGATGGCTCAGAACTTGACCCTGGAACAACAGCGAACTTGATTTTTTATTTAGTTTCCGAGTGCCATGGTATAAACACATGCATTTATGTTGTGAAGTTTGATTAAAGATTAAAGTGTTTTGCCTTGTCAATAGGATGCATGGAACATTTTGCAATATACGTGTTGCATACCTGGATATAGCTGTAAAAAATATGCAATCTTTGTACAGCATTGAAATCTGTGTGCAACAATTTTAGACTTTCGGTCTTGTTTTGAATTTCGCAGTATCGAAAATTAATTTGTGTTCGAATGCAGGTTTCAGTTTGTAAATGGAACGAATTCAAATTTGAAGATTTCATATGTTTTTGATATGTTGGATTATAAGCGAGTGAATTGCGATGTCATTTTAATTTCTGACATTTTTTTTAAGGTTGTTTGATATTTGGGTCGTAAATGAGTTGTGGGAGATTTTTTAATTATGTTTATTGTTATTAAAAGCCTCATTTTGTCAAGAGGTGTCATAGATTTAATAGCCTGATAAGAATTTAATTATTTACTTACAAGATCAAAAGAATCCTTATCTTTCATTTTTATCATTTTTTGTTCTGTTTATTTATTAGGTAGCAAGAGTTTGAAATCTTAAATTTTTTAATTTATGTGAAATTAATGAGTTAATTTTAATAATATTTTAAAAACCAAGATCTTGGAACTAGCAGATATAAAAGTAATAAGGTTTAGTATCTATCGGAATATTGTTTGGATTAGTAAGGATCATGGAATTTAGTAATGCGTTTCTTAAATTTCTGTTTCCTTATTTTTAATTTTAAAAATTAGTGAAAAAGATGAAAGAAATGATTAGTTGAAACCTGATATGCCTGCGATACTTCCAAAAATCCTCTCGTATTTTCATTTTTCCTAACCTAACCTCACATTTTACTTGACCTTTAAGTCCATGTGATATTTAAAAAATTTTTCGTTTGTATTGATTTTCAATTATACCAATTATTCTCCCACAAAAATGAATATTTTGCCGAGAAATTTTAGGGAATGATAGAAAACATTGAAACGAAGGTTTATTGACTCTGTTTATTTCAAATAATGAAAAAAAAGTTCTGTCGTGCTAAAATCTGTAATGCATTTGTCACTTTGAGGATAGATGCGTTATGCTTTCTACGAGTTTATTTGTAAAATATTTTTTCCTCATTATTTAACAAAATAATAGTAAATAAACATCCATTAATATATTTTCTAACATCTCCAAATTCATTTTTGTGGACAAACAATTGGTATATCTGAACCTGATTGACCCGTCGAAAAAGTATCACATGCCCTTAAAAATCCTTTTCATGCAGACATCGGTTTTTAAATTTTTTAACTATTTGTTTTATCATTAAGGGCGTTGGACCCAAGTGTTAAGCTCAAAATTCCATTCTCCATTTCACTCAACGAAAATTATAGATAAATATTTTTTCGCTCTGTAGTGCTAATCTTTTTTCAAATATAAGACTGCGTGCAGAGCGAAAAAATATTTAATTTCGATACTTTTTGCATAAAACGAAAAATTCAAAATCTAATTTCAAAATTGAATATTTTTATTTTATTTAAAAAATATTTGAAATAGATATTTTTTCGCTCTGTACGAACAATTCTAGTTAAAAATTGATTAATTCTACAGAGGGAAAAAATTCCAAATTTAATATTTGTTGAGTAAAATGAGGAAATCGAATTTTTAGATTAGAACTTGGCTCCAACACACTTAATGTCAATGTTAATCCCCGAATCACACTAAAAGAGAAAGGTTTGCTATATAATTACATTTAATCAAAATTCTAAATAAATATTATTTTTCGATTTGAAATTGAATAAATTGTTTCAAATGACCAGGCTCTTTTTCAAGGGACAATATAAAGCATTGTGGAGTTTAAAATGAATGGGTTAAAATTTGTTTTTAAAAAGCGTTTTTTTTCTCTTTATACTTAATTGTGATGTATTAGAGCGGATTGAAAGATTAATTAATACTTTTTTACTTTTTAGTAAAGGCAAAGATTGCAGAATGGTGGTTGACTGCTTGTCGGTTCAGGGCTCGGCAGCAGTAGCGAGGAAGCAGGAGCGGAGATTGGGCGGCTCTGTTAGTACCAAAATGCAGCCTAATGTAGGTACCAATGGCGGGGGTATGACGCCCAAAGAACTTTCTGATAACGATGATCTAGCCACTTCTCTAATATTGGATCCGTACTTGGGATTCACAACACATAAGATGAACATCAGGTAAACTCTTCTTCATTTCAGACTTGCGTACCTTCTTGAACTACTCTAAAAAAGCCTAGAAATATTTCTGAGTGTGGAACGAAAATAATCCTGAGGTGTATTATTTACTCAATAGGTATAGACCTTTGAAAGCAAACAAGGAAGAGCTTCGCAAGATTATCAAGGAGTTCATTCAAACCCAAAATTACGAGAAGACTTTTAAGAAATTAATGGGAGGAGACTGGGGAGCTCGGCTTCCACACACAAAGTCTAAGCAACAACAGGGAAACTTAAAGGAACATGTAAGTGTTCGAATATGAATTCCCTTAAAATTCAATCTCCTTCGTTTCTCATAATGCATAATATTATAGTAATATTGTTCTATTTCTTCAGATATATCGGTATTTGAGAGTTTTCGATAAAGACTCTGGATTCGCCATAGAGGCTTGTTATAGATATTCCTTGGAAGGTCAAAAGGGAGCAAAAATAAGTGCAACTCGTAAATGGCTAAAACACGAACAAATTCCTTGTCTTGTAGGATGCATTGCTGAACTTTCTGAAAAGGTAATTTACTTATCATAAAATAACTATACATGTGCATTTTAGAAGCGGGTATCCGTAGCAACCCTGTATTGCTATTTAATTTAAAATCGCATAATTCTAAAATATTCGTTTGTTACTTTCTAGGAGGAAGCTGCTTTGCTGCATCCTGGGAAAAATGACTTCTCAGTCATGTTTAGTTGTAGGAAAAACTGTGCTCAACTCTGGTTGGGTCCAGCAGCTTACATCAACCACGATTGCAGGGCAAATTGCAAAGTAATTATAAAAGAAAATTTACTCTTGATTTGTAGGCCTAAAAATGAAATTGTTTTAAACATGTGTCTTTCAGTTTGTAGCGACTGGTCGCGATACAGCTTGCGTAAAAGTCTTACGAGATATAGAAGCTGGAGAAGAAATAACTTGTTTCTATGGCGAGGACTTTTTTGGGGACGGAAACTGCTACTGTGAATGCGAAACGTGTGAAAGGCGTGGAACAGGCGCATTTGCTAGTCAAAAACCAGGAGAAGATCAATCATCTGGTAAGTAAAATAAAAGAAATAAAAAAGAGCTAACACCATTTTAATTCCCTTTATAAGGTAAAATGATTGAGAGAGCAAATTTTAATTGATTTAAGGTTATCGCCTCCGGGAAACCGACAATCGCATCAACCGCACAAAACATAGACAACAACCTTTGAATAGAAACAAGCAACAACAAATGGATAGCACTCTTTCCGAGAAAAATGGCTTATTGATGGGAAATGCAGCAGTCACACCTCAATCGCATTGCCTGAAAGAAAGAAGGAAAGGCCTCACTAAATACGATGCTGAGCTTATCGCGCAAGGATGTCGATTCTCGGATATTACTCAACAACAACCGATGCTAAATAACGAAGAGAATTCTTCACAGGAAAATCATCAGCAACAAGCTAATGCAGTCACTGGATCGGCAACGAGAAATCTCAGAAATAAACAACCTACTAAGACTGAAAGAAATAATAATAGAAATAATATGAAGCGATTTAGAGCTTCCAGGTAAATTTAAATTTTTGAGTTTTTTTTAATTGTTATCTATTATTTATTATATCCAATTTTAATATTTCCATTTTTTTCTAGGCTTGGGAAAAAAAGAGGCAGGACTAGTGAGGATAAAGGCTCGTCTTCTCTCCTCGATGATTTGACCGAGGATAACAATGCTATCGATGAATCTCATCGAAAGGAAGAATCTGATCGAGTATCGAAAGTGAGAGAATGTGCGTTTCTAAATAATAATAAACATAACACGGAGAATCCCCTCGGAAAAGACGAAAACGACTCTTGTCAGATTCCGAATTTGCGATCTGCTGCTACAGCAAATTATGTTCCCAAGGAACGAGGGGGTAGTACTTTTCCAGATAGATTGTCTGTTCAATGTCCCTTAAAATCTGAAACTCAAGAAAGAAGCAGCAAAGGTTCGGAACATTCGGACCACAGTCTTCATTCTTACGAGGAGAACAAGAATTTGCATTCGAAACTCTACAATTCCCAAAACGCTGATAACAAAGATTTTCAAACGAAAAACGGACTAAAAAATTACCTGTGTGTTAGTACTTGTAAAATCGATCGCTGCGATCAAGAAGTGATCAACGGTGTTAATAGACTTGCGGACTCTTCGCCTAACAGACCAGAGGAATCGGTAAAAGCATCTAATCACTTTCTTAATGACAAGAAAGCTAACAAACCTAACCAGCGAGATTCAATGTCTCTCGATCCAAATTGTCGAAAATCACCTGTTCATGGGAAAGCTCCGAAAAACTCAGCCTATCCTGGCGAAATCAATTCGTCTGATGATTTTCATAATATGAAACACTCATTGGATGGTCTATCAATCGAGAAATTTAAGGAAGAGCCTGCTAAGTACGAACAAGAAAAAAGTTCTATGGAGCCTTCTGTCGCTGAAGGATTCGATGAAATAAATCATCTTGATGATGGATCGGATTCTAGAAGGTTTAGAAACTACAATAAAGTTATTGCTGATCAGAATGATGTGCAGAAAGCCAAACTTCACAGAACTTCCGAGACTGAATCAGCTGCGGGAATAATCAATAACTCTGAGCATGACGCTGTAAAACAGACCGACTTTTCTGAGACAGTTGATGTTAAAGAATCGGAAGATAGTCGCAATCTGACTTTAAAGAGATCTTTGCCTAAACGCAGTGAATTTTTTGATGTAGCACTGCGTCCAAGAAAGGAACAGAAAATAAAGTCGAGTCGAAAGTCTATGAAATCCAGAAGTAAAAAATCCCGGAGTCGTTTAGTTTCAGGCACAGCTTTAGCAACCAATAATAAAAAGATTGCAAGTGTCGCAAATCCAAGTGGCAGATTGACAAGAAGCCAAAAGAAGGACTCTGAAAAAGTAACCACTGTTGCTGTGATTGGAGTGGCTGATGATGATTCTGGAATTCAGGGTGATATTTACGAGTTTAGTGAAAAAGATAGCAATTTGGAAAGCATCAGCTTGTCATCGGTTATGAGACACAAATTTGAGAGACGGTCACCAAATCGAAGAACGCATTTGCAAGAAAATAGATGCCTTGAAGAGGTAAAAACGGAACCGAGTTTATTTTCTCCAGATCGATTGATTCAGAACGATTTGCAAAATCGGAGTCATGATATAGATAGTAGCAATCAATCCGGGAAAAGTGATGGTCAAGAAGAGAAACCGAATGGGTAAATATTTGTGTTTTTATGATAACGTTTTGTTTTCTAATTGCAGAAAGTTTTTGTTTAGAATGGTGATCCACAGCGAGAATATACTTAAAAGTTTGAAAATGATGTTCTCTTTAAAACATGCTGAGCAAGAAGATACTTTAATTTTTGGAAACCATCATATTAAAAATAAATCTTTTAATATTCTTAAAATACCTAATACAACTGCTAATACAGCTGCATTGGTAACTTTTTTTAAGTCCATTCAGGTGTAGAATTTATAAGGCTCAAAATTTTAAACCTCCAGATTTAAAAATCAAATGATTTTGTATTATCTATCTTAAGAATTGAAATATTAAGCTAGAAAAACTTTTGAAAACTCAGCATATTTTGGAAAGAAATTCTTTATTAAATATCTGAATACTATCACTAATCATCTAATTTTTTGTATACACAGAATGATTTCCCATAACGAGAATTCTCGAAAGTCTCCTACACTGCCAAATTGTCAATGGCAAAGTACCAGTTCAGAATGTTCCGTTTACCCAACAACCCCGGAACGAACAAGCGGAAGATTGAAATTGACTTTGCGAGTGAAGCGATCTCCTGTAGGGGAAGATATGGCAGAGTCGGGTACGAGTCTGAGTGAAGATAGTTACGAGCCCGAATACGAAGTTGTCGACCATGAAGGTGTAAACAATTCGAAACGGCGAAAAAAACATAAAACCCGAGACCGGGAAAGGCGACACAAGAGGCGTGATATCGATTTTAATCCGCCAACACCCTCTCCCATTAAAAGGCTGCGACTACTTTTGGGAAACGAATCACGTACTATCGATCTCCCTCATTCTTAACAACTAAATTTCCAGAACTTATAGTGACAAAGTATCTTTCTTCTAGATAGGGCGCAGCATGAAGCTGCGAATTTCAAATTCCATCAGCAAAATAGTTTAAACATATAGAAACTTTTGTTACTTACACCAGAATTCGATATGTTTTACTATTTTAATTTGCGAAAAATGGGAATCGATAGCGTCAGCTCAGATTACGATTGGACTCTACTATTCGTACTTTTAAGTTTAGTATTTACGTTTACGTTTATGTACTTTACGTTTCTATACGTTTTATACATCGTATTCCTATTTCAAGTGTTCAATAGAGGAACTAGGCTTGGTAATTATTTCGACAGACTTGTTTTTAAGTACCTAAGTGTGTTCGAAGCATTGCTACAGTACCTCCAATCGTCAATCTTTGCTAACAGTTTGTAAAAGAGTGAGATCTGTATATTCTCTTGTATGTAGCAGGATTCGTAAATGCAATAACGTAGATATTAGGTCTCCACTTTTTTTTCTATTGTTTATTATTATTAAGGAAAACGAATGATAGTTTATAAATCGATTTGGCGTGAATAGCTACTTATCATGTCCTAGTTAATCTATCTACCTGCACATTTTCCGTGTGGTGAAGATGATCCAATTCAATGAAGATCTTTCTCCAAACAAAGTTTGGAGATAGAACTGGGCATTTGGTTTAAATGAAAATTTTCATTTGATTTGAACTGAAGGTCCAGTGTTTTCGGAAAACGTCAGAAATTCCCTCATTTACAAACTTATACTATGTATAAATAATTATTCTGTAATAACTAAATTAGCTAAATATTAGGAACCATTAATTACTGAACGCGACAGCGCAGTTTAGTTATCACATGGAATTGTAAATAACGCTTAAGAATAACGAGTTCATGACTGTATTCTGTATTTCGTAATTACTTAGCATTATGACCTTGGGCGAACAATTGAAAGGAGTACCGAATACAATATTGAATAAGTGACTAAGTATTATCTGCTAAGTTAAAAATCTACGGATGCACCAGTCTTTTTGTTTTCAAAATTAAAAGCTTTATCCTGTGGTTGAAAATAGTTGACACCCGAAAAATTTGCTCCTTTTTTGTACATCCGCTTGTGAAGATCACTAAGATTTTCTTTTAACGCATGTATATTGTATAAAGTCTGTCTTAAGATTTGATTGATTTGATTTTTTAGATTTTTTCTTGATTTTTCATTTCTTTGGAAATGAAAGTCTGAGCCAGATTGGGAAGTGAAGATTTCAATTTTAATGATATTTTTCTATTCCCTGAAATCGTTCTTTTTTTTTTTAATATTGACGATATACGAATTTATTTTTAGACAAAGTTTTTTAAGGAAGAATTTTTAAATTCTTGATTTCATCAAGGATTGAATTAGTTAAGGGCATGTGATACTTTACCATAAGAGCAAATTAGTTATACCAATTATACATTCATAATAATAAATATTTTTAGTAAATAAGAGTCAATAAACCTTCGTCTACATGAGACGAAGGTTTATTGACTATTATTAGCTAAAAATATTTATTATTATGAATATATAATTGGTATAACTAATTTGCTCTTATGGTAAAGTATCACATGCCCTTAAGAACGCAATTTTACTGTCATCACTTTAGTACTTGTATAAAATCCCCTTTTTTTAAAAAAAAATTGTAGAACTCTGGGCAATAAATTTAACACGATTTGATACGAGTAATTACAAAAACGAAGTGTTTCCTCGTTTTTTCTTAAGTAAAAAAAATTACAATTTGAATGCTTGGGCGCCTGTAGAGCATTTCATGTGCGATTTGTATTTCACATTTCTGTATCGAATCTTTAGCAGATATTTCAAAATAATTTGCGTCTAATAAATGAATTTGGCGTGAGAATTCTATGATTGATTGTACTGTAGATTCATAACTAAGTATTGAGACTTTATCAAATAAATATAAAAGAATAAACACTTAAAAAAACGCTTAGATCATCCTCAAAGTGGAAGCAAAGATAAACTTAAAACTAAAGAGAGAAAAGTTTGGTTTACTTGATCATCAAGAAACATTGGCACAGAGTTATTCCTCAACTTGTTGGCATTGAATAACGATATTATGCATAACGATCATTGTAATAACATTACGTTATGCATAACTCTTACTTGACAGATAAGAATTGTATGTATACTTAGGACTTAATAAACTGCGATTCGTGAAAAATTGTAATTGTTGTATATAATTATCTACTGCGTTAATTGTTATCATCAATCATTGTATTAGCTAACGTGGACAAAGATTCAAAAAGATTTTTTCATTACATATAACCATACTGCACTTCAATAAAATAAATACTAAATACTTAAGTGAAACACAGTAAAACGTACTATATTTTCCGAGATTAAAACCGAAATTTAAATTACTTTTGAGAAGATGCTTGCAAAAGGCTGCAAAATGCTCTTTGTATATTTTCCATTACTTCAAATCAAGAGTGTAGGAAGTTTAACATTTTTTTTGTATTGCATCGTTATACAATAGTTATATAAATGTATACACATATATAAATATAAATAATATTATATACATCAAGCTAAATATCGAATACCGTTATAAAAGCGATAAAATTAACAGCTACCGGAAAATTCAGGTTTTTTCTCAGAGCCTGTAATAATTGTCGCGACGAATTTGTGATATATCATCCCCTCCTTCGTTTTAAATATAGCAGTAATAATCCATTTTGTATAGAGACAAACAATATCAAGTCTTTTAGATAAGAAACGCGATTGTAGGTTTTTAGCATTGCCAGGGGGATCGAAGACTTTGAAAACAAAATATTTAAGCTGATGTAACAAATATTACGATCAAGTAAAATAGAACAGTTATCCATAAAAGTGCAGTATTTTATTTCTCGATGCGAACTAAGTTATTGGTTCCGTTTTGTATTAAATTATCGAATAAATTCCAGAATGAATAACAAGTTAAAAATAATTTTGAGAAAAGATAGTACCCTTATTTTTTACAAAGTGAAAGTTTTGATTGGCAGTTAATATTTAATTTTTTGCTATAAGGAGAAAGAGAACATTTTTTTTACTGGACTATGGTGTTCTCCATTCATTTCAGGCAATAACGGCCCATTTCTCTAAATGATATTAAATTCTTTTTCTATTAAAATAAATTTTTAATTTTGAACCAAAATGATTTAAAAATAATAATTTTATTTGGTCCCGAATGATATATTATCGACCGAGGATTAAAATTCTTATTTCGGGATTTACCTGCTTCCAAAATCAACAGAAAATTCGAAATATACAAAAACAAATTAATCAAAAATCCAATATATAAACAACAAATGTCTAAGATTAAAAAAAATTGTTAATCATTAACATACCGATTTGAAGAACTCCGTGCTTTTTTCGATTTGTAAAATCCAGACGTTCCATATAATTATAATTCCAATAATTTCATCTGAAAAATGATCCATTTCGTCCGATTTCTTCTGAATTTTCACACCGAGCACTGAAAATGAAACCGAAGGAAATTCTTAACCTCTCATACGTCAAAAAAAATAACTTGCAAAACCTAAAATCGACCGCAAAAAGTCTTCCAAAAGTCAATAGTTGCTATATTTCATTGATGGGCTGTTCAATTATATGTCCCAATTTGATATTTAGTCACGGAAAGATACACAACACTTGATTTAAAACTATACGATTCAAGAAACAATTCGCGGAAAATAGTCGAATCCACAGAAAAAATGTAACTTCAGAATAGTAACTACACATCAGCTTTTCAGTATTTGTTTATTAATTTAATAACACGTCTGTAATTTCACAAATCGCGGACTACATCGACAAAACGAATAGAAAAATGTCAACCTGAAAAGTGATCCGTTTCTAAACTAATGTAAGCTAACAATTTGTGAACTTTTGTTAACGGTCATATGAAGGAATTTTTCTAAGAATTTTGAATTCAGCCAATCGGAGATTTAGTTCATTTAGTTTGATAGAAGAACAACATTTTGGGCCAATCAGAGATTTAGTTCATTTGTTTGATAGAAGAACGACATTTTTGGCAAATCAGAGCACTTGGTATTGGCGCGCAATGCATTGTTGTTAGATAGAAACTGGGTGAATAATAAATTTTCATCTAACGGTCAGTTTGATATTTGTTTAAAACTGTTTCGTAATAATGCACATGCATAACTATTTCTGTGTGATATTATTGCAAGCGATATAAATGCTCAAGCCTTTGGTGTTTATTAAAATTAGAAATCAAATCTTTGATAGTTATAATTAAAAATGAGCAGGTCGATTGTTTGCTCTTTGTTTAAAATTAGTTATAGAGGGAACTTTACCGGGTGCGTTCCTTGCTCTCGCGTTCTTGGGATTGTTCATCATTATATCAATCTAAATTCACGAAATAACTTGTATTATTTAACTCGTGAGTGATTCGGAAAGTTTAGATTTGAAAAAAGTTTAAATTTTGAAACCTACGTAGTGCTAAATTGATAAATTTTGAGTTAAAAGTTTTCAAAGGTTGTGTTGTGAAAATTCGCGTTCGCAGAATAATCTATATCAAGATTGATAAACTGATTTGAAAATTCGATCATTAGTATCTGGAGGTGGATTGAGCATCCTGTGAGGAGTGACAAACGACAATCATTAACAATCTCTTCAGTTTCGGTACGTAAAAAGGTTTTCTTCTGTTTTCATGGTAATGTTAGGTATTTTATTTGAATACATATGTACATATATTTAACTTCATTATCGTCTAATGGTGCTGGCTAGGAATATATCATTTTCGTCGGTAATATCATTTGAGACGAATAGGGGCGAAAACCGCGAAAACGGCGAAAAAAGCGGAAAAAAGTACCTAAAATCAACCTAACCTGAAAGTTTTATAAAGTAAACAAACGAACAACAGGTTGTTATAAATATATTACACAATAATTACAGATACGAGTCTTAATTGTTCACAATCTTTACAATTTAACATAAGTACTAGGCCTTACGATAAAAACGAGCATGAACTTTCGAATCTGACAAGGACTTCGAGAAATATCTTGAAATGATAAAAGTTGACATGTGTTTTCGATATAAACATCTAATTCATGGTATATACCAAAGGTATATACCATTTCCTTTTCTAGGTATCTTTTTTATTTACTACTCTAGTTTTAAGGCTAATTTGGTAAATTCAATTTAGGGACTATTTAATAGATCTAGATTTTGATAGCTAGGCTTTGATTTAGGATTTGTAACACGTTAATAATTTGTAATTTAGGATGAAAGGAATACAATGAGAATTTAAACATACTATCAAGAATTCTCTTAGCCACATGCTCGAGATGTATGAGATTTTATGATCATCGTGGCGTGATATTTTGATTCACGACACCCCGGAAATGAGAACTCGTGACGCGAACGTGCCAGGATCTTCTCAGGTCGGAGAGTATACATCTAGAATCGCATAAATCATCACAACAAAGCGTCCATGAGTGTCTATTCGAGCATTAAAGGGCTCAAAGTCGTACTTTCGCCCGCCTCGAGGGCGCGGGAGCAAAGACTTGTGCCATACTTTGCATCATTTGCACTTATAGAACTCGAAGACCTCTTACTACTCTGACAATGGTTACAATCTGAGTCTGTTCTCTGTTGACGATCACACTACATCTTGATCCTTGAGAATTGGAGACAAAAGACATTTCCCAACGATTCTCCATTGCTAAATGGTATGTCTACAGGAGAGAGCACTTTCCTTTCTCATGTTGTCCAACTTTTAGATTGCCCTTTCATATCTTTTCATGATAATGTTATATAAAAATTCAAAGATATTTTGTTGGTCTTAATGTGGAATTCGAAAGAAGACTTTGACATGTAGGAATTGTTGCAATAGTTCAATTTGAAATATTCTGCGGATACTTTTCATTATTTTCTTTTTATAGAACTAATCTTTAGAAAACTTAAACTCTTTGCTGTAAACTCAGCTAAAATGATTTAATTATTCGACTTCTTTCTTTTAATTGAAAGAAATATAAGTAGAAATTCGAGAATTTTATGTAAAGTGTGGAAAGCTCAAAAAGTACGACTCTTGAAGAGATCGACGAACTCTTACCGGAAGAAACTCTGGTCCAGCAAAGAATAAATATTGGCAGTTGGTTGATCTGCAGGTCTCTCCTTTGGTGGATGCCGTCATCGGCGGGTGGTCGTTGAAATCCCTGGACCCTCATACACAATCATTCTATATAGTATATACAGTATATACAAAAGAAAGAACAGAAAAGCTCGAATCGATTCCGATTGCATAATGTAAGATAGCTCCGTCAGTCCATTTATCGGGATGTCACTGTCCATAGCTGGTCGAAACATGTTGTTGGAAATGCTGATATATGTACATCCTCAGGGCAAAACCCTCACGTCCTAAGGTTGTCATGTGTCTAGCGACATCAAACCGGAAATAATAGTTAATCGAAACAACCAATCAGTATTGTAGAGGACACATCATTCAATTTAAAATATGATGACGAGGTATAAAAATTAAACCTGTTCATGGTTACTGAGGAACCTAGATTTAAAATTGAAACCAAACATTTTCGAATGTTTCTACTTATAATGCAGTTTTAAAATTATTTTGTTTTTGAGGTTTGAATTGTAAATGTACAATATCTTCAATTTAAACTCAATTAATTGAATTCTGATTGAACTCTGATCTTAAGTCAAGTTTTAAGATTTATAGAATTGTTACTGTTTCATCTGGTTTTTTTTTTGAGTTCGGATTTAATCCTCTGTGCAAATATTTTTCGAACAGTATTATTTTCTGTAAGGTTCGTACTTTTTCAGAAATTGTTTTGCGATACTTGGCTTCAATTTTTTAGGGCCAAATACTATCCCAATACAATAAAATCGTACTTTCACTTGTTTTTCCTTTTTTGTTGGTTTCAACAGTTAATCGTTTCTTCAATTAATTTCTAAAAAAATTTCTAAAGAAAAAATTTCAAAGCACTACCAGCCTGCATAAAAATTCAGCCTCCAGGTTAAAAGCAATTTGCAAATCAATTGTAGAAGTGCTAGAATGCATGAAATGAATCTAATAATCTATTATTTTTTGAAGGGCATGATGTTCATATTGGCAATCTTCACATGAGCCTGCAGACAATATTCAATAAACGAATGCTTAATAGCTAATGTTCTTCATACGCAATCTATATTGTTTAAGAGCGAAAGCTCCTTGGTTAATTTACCGCGTCTAGATGATGTTGTATTCAGTTTACTGTATCAGTTCCACTGGATAGAACTGCAGCCAGCAATCCTTTTCTTCACTAGGATCTCATTTCAATTTCGCATTTCGAACGGAAAAAAAAACAATTACGATCTGGTTGCATGAGAGCAAAGTAACGATATGTAAGGCACTGGGAGAATTGGCTCGTGTAGTGGGAATAAACGAGGTATTGATTAGATGTCTAATTAGCATAACGCCGACCAGTTGTGCGTGCCATCGTACCATTCATCACATCGGATGTAAGTGTGAATGAGCGACTGATGCAAGGAAAACAGAAGGAAGAATAGAAGGGGGACACTATGGAAGAAATTTACGAAATTTATATACGGATGTACGGATGTCATAAGCTATCTGCAAGACTCTCTCTCTGTCTCTGAATTAACGTAGTTAGGTGAAGAAAATGATCTTTCCTTGGACTTGACTCGAAGTCCTTTTTGGTTCTCTTTTGTCAGATTTCAGTATAAATGAGCGTGGAATGTACGAAAGTACAATGCCTGACAGGCTTGAAGGTGGACAGGGACTGAGCCTGTTCCGCTGGATTAAGTCATGAAGGCTGGAATGCCTTGTGGGTTGTATACAGCCGCTGTAATTAAGAGCACTCTTTTCCGTATCGCACTCTACTTTCACTGTCGTCTTGCGTCTCTCACCTGTAGGTTTTCTCTAAGTGGTTGTAGATTATGAGGCATTGAAACCGAATGTCCTGCTTTTTATTCCTCAGAGAGTCATTCACAGAATCCATCTGAACATAATGCTTCTGCTATTTAGAAGACTTTAGTTCTTCATGTTTTTTAGAAAATATTTGTTGACATGACTCAAGTCTTGACTTGTTTTTTCTCTCTTGAAAGTTTAGACTGAACAATTTTTCAATTATCGATAAGTTAAAATATAATAATCGAATTATTAACAACCCTTTAACATCAAGTTTAAAAACTCTAAAACGTAATTACTGAGATTACTTGCGCTCGTAATGGAATTTATAGTAAACTAATTGACAGGTCGATCGAAAGTAGCGGCGGGGAAAAATGAAATCAGAGGAAGTTGGGGGACTTTCAGGGGTCCGAGAGACTGTCGACATGCCTTTAATCGGACGGTTAATGAACCGCTTTGGTAGGCCATTGTCCATGGCCGGTTTGGATATCGATGCTCACTCCTCGTATCGTAATTACACGGCGTGATGATATGTAGGAGGCTGCGATTCATCCTCCGACAAAAGCTGATCGGGGATCTCCTTGACCCCTTCGACTAACGTTTTCGAGACACTGAGGTGAGGGTCTTTTCCATCCACAGAATCATGCGGGACGCTGCATAAATAAATGACACAAAAAAGAGTAATTATGAAATTAGGTACATTCACTCCTTCCTCATCTTGGAAGAACCCCAAAACTTTTTGGACGGACAACAGCTACCCTGTCACTCTATTTAAAAGATTAATGAAGTGATCTCTACATTGGAGGTGAAATATTTACGTGTCACCATGAGATATAGATGGAATTATTTACGTCTTTGGTTCCGGGTTCAATTAATTCTTCAATTCTTCTCTGCTGAATCTTATGGTCGATGAGCTCAATCATTTTCCAATTGAAGACATTATCACTTATTTGTGTTCATACATTTAAATAAGTTTCATTCGTCATGCACAATATATAGTTGCAATGAACTTCAAATTTGTATAGACATAATGGGAGCTTAATTTTTGGCAGTGTCTATGTGTGTGGCATTTTCCCCACCCTTTTCCAAAACCGCTTTTAAACCCTCTTTTCGAATTATCTTTTCTAAAAACCCCTTTTCAACTTCCATTTCCAGACATCTTTTTTAAACCCCCTTCTTAGTTCTGAGTAGTAAAAGTCAATTAGCCTGCGCGATATCTTACAACTCCTATTCCTGTATTTATTTGCAAATGATAGATTCTTATGAATAGAGTGAAAGAATGTAGGAAGGAACATCTTTACTGGAAGTGATTGGCGAATAAGTTTGAATTCTGATTTTAAATAACCGGATTTTGGATTAATTCGTTCCTCTGCTGGTTCCACATATTGCACCCCGCGTGTACCAACGATTGGTAGTAGGTCTTATATCGAGAAATTCGCAACCCTATTATTCTGTACATACTTTAATAAGAATCGTGATGGCGGCCTTACTCGCGAGCGTAACTCGTCGTTCGATCTGCGGCCCTGAACTAACCGGCTACAATCTCAGCCCCTGTCAGCCGTTACTCACCTGTCCACGGTGTTTGGTCTCTTTCTTCGTTTTCTCTACCATCTCCTCCCCCTCCTCCCACTCCTCATCTTCTTCTTTTACTTCTACTTATTCGACTTCTACTTTGCTCCTTCTTCTCCTTTTTCTTCTTCTTTTCTTAATGTCCTCTGATCTTCTCCTTACCTAGTGCAGCTTAACTCGCATTAAGACCAGATGCAGCTCAAGGTCCCGCGAATGTGAAAATAAGCGAGTACATTTAACGATCGATTAATAGCCCTCGGTGACACGTATAGTTGCTTTTTTCAATTACTTTATACACACGCACATGCTACTCACGATCTACTTGAAATAATTTCTTTAGTCTTCGATCAGACTAGGTACTCAAGTAGAAATTGTAGTATCACTCCAGTCACTCACAAAGTTCCTGCTTAACATAATTTTCGACTAGAGACACGAACTTTGTGCAATTGAGTCGGCATAATGTTACTTAATCAAAAGATAACTTGACATGTTTGCGATTTATGAAGTTTTATGCAAAATATACTCGGCTGATGCAGGATCCGTCGCAAAATCCAAAGTAGGATTGGACTTTGAACCAGACCTCAAAACTAGGAATCTTCAAAAGTTAGAGTTTCCGATTCATGTTCCGCGTTAAAAGTATTTAAGGGTATTAACTATATAAATCTTATAATGAAAGTGAACTCGAGGAAGTCTATCCAGATCGTGATTTTACGCTGAAGACTAGTGCCGGCATCATCGTTTTTGTATCATTCACTTATTGTTACTTTAGTCGCTAAACCTGGCAGTGGCGTAGGCGTTGCATGTGTGAAGAAGCGGGTGATAATCATGCTAGAATATCCGACAGGATATTAATGAATAAAAAACAAAATTTATTGCCCTAATAAATAAGTTACTCTTATGATAATACACTAATAGCAAACTGCGTTGGTTTTCGCTTACGCCTTCGTAAAGGTCTTATGCTAATCACCAGGAAATATCAATTTAGAGAAAATCTTAGCAATAATCAGCATTATGTAACGAAACTGTTTTAATATTTATAAGTTTCGTAAAGCTTTCATCAGGTTCTTAAATTCGCGTTCTTGCTGGACATTTACGATTGAGATACCTAGAACTATTACTTGAACAAGTTCAGGTGAATTCTATTGATAAACAGCTGGACTTGCAATTTTATTGTTCAGAACGGTTCTATTTGACGACGAAACATTTTATCAAAAGAGATTTATATATACCAAAGGTTTTGAACGTTTAAAAAACGAAATATTTTTACCAAATTCTATATTATAACCAGAAATATTATTCCAACCAAAAATAACAATAGACATTACAAGTTTCTTTCATACAGAATTATTTTCAGTGCAAATGAATCAATATTTTAAAACTGTTTTTGTTTAAAATACAATCAACACAAAAATTCGTTCATTTGAACTTTGAGAAGTTTTCAGTTAACTTCAGTATGGTGATTCAGGCGATTTCAAAGGATTTTAATGTTTCTGAAGAGATTTTACCCGACCTTGAAGATCTTAAAGCTTAAAGCTTAATATTCAGTAGTTCTAAATGCATTAATTATTGTCCCACATTTAAAGTTGTTCTTGTATATCTTCATTAGCTTGAATTTTCGGTTTTTTCAACAAATTATGTCTCTCAGTGTTCAAAGTGGTAGCGAATTCGACCATGTCATCAAAATTAGGTTTATGTGTAGTTTTTCGTAATGTCTTCATACATCATTGATATTAGTAGATATTCAGATCAATTCGACGATAATACACCTATTGAAATGGAGCGCTTTGCGCTCTTAGCGAATCTCGCCATAATAAGCAAATGGGCCGACGCTGTCGTCGGTAATGGTGGCACAACTTGACCACGGTGTATAGTCACGTTGTAGTCGATGGTTGGCTGAAGAACACAGAGGAGCTGAGGGTTTGTAAGAAAGCGAACGAGGAACCGGGGAACTCAGACCGAGATCGGTAGAATGCCGAGCAGTCCTTCTCGGCGCGCCGTGCAGGCCCTACGTGGCGTGACGCCGATCTTCAAAGTGGTACCACAGTCCGTTTCCGTTCCCCAGTGTCGCGATTGCTTCCTGGGGGGACTTCGCTTCCCTCCAAATAAAGCAACAAAATCAAATGGCAATTTAAAAAAAAAACTTAGACCGCGTCTACATCTAGAAGAACCTTCATTTGTCGGAACGAAGCTTTCAAAGGAAGAAGCGCATTTCTTCCAGCAAGTGGTACGCGGTTTAGTGTCTTTCGTACCATTTTGTACCTATGCAGTCGAGAACTTGATAAACAATGCAGAGTTGCTTCTATGCAAGAGGATTATTACATAATAGTAAAGTAAATAAAAAGAAAGTGCATTTTAATATTGATACAGGTGATTCACCCGAGGAAACCGTGCGCGGAACTTGGTCTTCGACTTGAACTTGGTGCGATAATGTGTTCCGGAAGCAGGATCAGCAGACCGAATCCAACCGCTTGGAGTAAACGTGACCCTCACGAATATTAACTATACCAGTGAAGTAACGTGAAAGGCAAATTCGCATTCGATGGACCCTATTTCACGCTCGATTGAATTTCATCTAAAAATATCGCTCGTTGAAGCTGCAAGGCAAACAGAGATTAGCTATTCAGCATTCCTTGTAGAGAATCCTATTTGTATAATAAAAAAAATCGGGATCCAAGGTTTCGCAGGAGGCCCGGGAGGTCTTGAGTTTCAGGGAACTTGGGAGAACTCGATAAACGGAAATCGGAGCGCGGGATCGGGTGTGTTTGCATGAGGCCCCTGTTTTGGGCCTTGGACTCGACCGGCATAACGAGAAGACCGGTCGTTCGACCACACGCTCACGCGTACGATAGAGTTACGTAATCCTTCTTGTCTCACGCACGCGACTACATAAACAATATCCGCGTAAATAGTACCCTCTTTGAATTTATATTTGAAATCGAAAATCCACCTTGTTGATACATAATTCCAGAAACATCTTCCTTCTCAGTGCTTACGATCAAAGAAATAAACAAAAGAGAATTTTAGCAAACGAATCAGTAGATCCCAGCGCTGTCACCACTAATATTGCTTCACTGAGATCAGACACTTTCTCTGAGAGATTATTCGCTTTTCGAAAATTCGTTTGGAGAGAGAAGATTGATCGGGTCTTGTGAGTTTGTGGGACGAAAAATGGCATTAAATCGGATGAGGTTAAAGGTGGCTGGTGCTTGGATCTGAGTTTGAGGCGGAGATCTTCGACCCTCGGAAACGATCGCGATCGTTGATCGACGGCATCGAATCCTGGGACGTTGGTTCGATCCGTTATAGGTTAAAGAGTGTGCGAGGGTGAAGAGCGCAGACCGTCATGATTATCTCGAGTCTGGGTTCGAGAATATTGCTGTGCTTTGAACGTCAGACTCTCGCCTCTTCAGGAGGAATAAAATAACAAGTTCCGATCAGCTTTCTGCAAAAGTTGCACACCATAGAAGGGAACTCGGGATGTATCGAAAAGAAATGGATGACGCGGTGCGGAATGGTCCCCCACTGGAGCAGTGGTTCTCATTACGCTCGCTTAATGATAAGGAGGATAAACGATTCTGTACCTTGGGCAGCGGTGCTCTCAGATTCATCCGCACCCGAAGCAGCATCCGACGCGAGTTGAAGCGCCACTGCAATCGGTGAGATTTTCAGACATTTTTGTGTAATCGCAGGGAAGATTAACAGATTTGACGATTAATTAATTCATGTTTGAATGGATATCAAAGATTGTTTATGAATTATTGATTTGACGAGAACTAGCAGGTGCTTAAACTGAAATTTCGAAAAGAGTGAGAGTAAAATTTTTCTGAATGTAAATGAGGCATTTTTGAAAGTCTAATTTTGGTCAGGATCTTTTCATCTTTGTTCCTTATAAAATATTGTTTTGTTTCACAACCAGAGTATGATATAACATTTGTAATTTCTCAACCACAATTCATTCTTCACTTTCCGGACTATCAATTATTTTATACTTTGGAGCCGTCCTTACAATTATGTAATGTACCTCTGAAAGAGGTGAAAATGAGGTCCCCGTGTGGTTGACAGACCTTGGTAAAGAGACTCTCGTCATCTAAGGACGATATATTTTCATTAAATTTTATAATTATAGCCAAATACTTTTTTTTCTTTCAATTAAAACTTATATAGAACCCATTCAATGTCTTTGAATTTAGTGAAAATTGTTAGTATTTTCATGTTGTGAATTTGGTTAATTTCAAGAAATCATTCTTCGTATAGATTACGCGCGATTTTTGTTTTTATTAGAACGGGGTGAGGGTTAAAACCATTCCATGTAGTTCTAGGCTTCGTGAGATCTTAACACGACCGTGTTCAAAGACGTTACATTCTTCCTTTTGAAAAAACCAACCATTCCCAACGATTGTTTACTGGCACGAGAGTCCACAGTAGGATCCATGGGATTCTATGTGGAATGAGCCGTATTCTCATAGTTTCCAGGACGGAAAAACAAATTCATTTTGTTGTCTTAACTTAAATGTTACAAAGAATTCGATTAAAGGAAAGGTATTCTCTTTTAAAATTTAACAAATAGTATTTAAAATTTTAATTCTGTTATTAAATAATAATCGTAGAATTTATTTACAAAATCTACGAGAATCACATACATTATTTGTTCACTAGAGTGTACCATATAGGAATCGAATGCTCTGGTGTGTATCAGTAGTACAGTAGATAAAGTATGTGTCTAGTCAGACATCAGACAGAAAAAGACGGCAAGAGATTTTCCCATTAACAGGAATATTTTCTCAAACACTTTTATGCAATTTAAATAAATAGCACCAGAAGTAAATTATTTTTACTTAACAGAACTTATTAAGAAATTAATAATGAAAAAGTGCCGATTCCTTTACTAATTTACTTTAGTAAACATTTTTCTATCAATTAGTTAAATCCACTAATTCATAGTAAAAAACTATTAATTAATTTAGTAAGACTTTCTTATTGATTTAGTAATTAGTTTTTAACTAATTGATAGTAAAAATGCTTACTAACATAAATTAGCAAATGAATTGGCACTATTTCATTATTAACGTTTTAGGAATTAAGATTGAGAGAATTTGCAAATAATAAAACGAACGAATTCAAAAGAATGTAAAGAAGGCAATAAGAAATTACCGTAACGAAATTTAAGTCGAAAAACTGATTATTTTAATATTTATGAAATCATTATTAAATATAGATTCAATTGCGTAAGAAGTAAAAGTATTTTACTAAAAGGCAAAGCAGGCATAATTCAATATTTTAATGCACCAAAAGCTGTGTCGTTGCCAATTAAGATTTTTCACTTTGACGTTTACAGCCTTTTTATGTATCGTCTGTACATAACTCTTCAATTTTTACTGCGTCGTAAACTTTACGAAATTTTTAGAGCTTACGAAGATTAATTAAATTATTAAGCGCGTATAATATGCAAAATATGATATGAAAATAATTTCAACAAATTTACCCAGATATTTCTTGCTTTTGTTAGAAGTCGTTTATTTAATTTATCGAAAAGGATTGTAATGAAAAGGAGGTTTTTGAAGAGTCAATCCAATTCTTTTTTAAACGATTCTTCACAAATATAAGTGTCGTTATTTTGGGGTTTACGACTTTTTTAACATCCCTGGTATGGCACTTTCCGACAGACGTATTATTACGCTTTCGACTTTCATTCTTTTAAAGCCGCTGCTTTTGCTGAAAAAGGACGACATCGTGCAACTAACATTCGTGGGTGGGTAAAATTGTTTTCGACAGCACTTCTTTGAGTAAATCGTGTAAACATTTTTTTTTATTTTATAGTATTTTAATGTAGGAATAAAAAGTTTATCACGTAAGAGGAAATGATCCATACATACCATTAAAGGAGATACATTTATATCTTTGTTAAACTCGCAAGTGTCACTTGGTAATTAGCCGTATACATTGTAGATAAATTTATCATTTGCTTCAAAATACTAATTGAATGACTTGTAATTTCTTGTACCTTAGGCTAAATCTTATGAGAAAGGGCTTTGCAAAACTTATTTACATCCACTTCCCTTTAACAATGACCCAAACTTTCCGCCCAACAATAAATCAATTTCTATCTAAGCAACAACACAACAATGGAGCAATAAAATAATCTAATTAACAGTAATTCATACCTCCAATCTCTTCTGCCTAGAAAATGGTATTAAATCTTGACAAAAAGATTGAAATAATGATGCATATTGTAAGTTTTATATCTTGCATGAATCGTAACTTTATGTACTTTCGATTTTTAAGTTATTTCATTTTCTGCGCATACGTTAAATATATTTGAATATACCATTTTGAAAGGCGATTTCTCCAGCTCTGATTAACAAATAATCCCAACACAGATAATCAAAAAAACGTTAACCCTACTTAAGTTGCAGAGTTTGGAAGATAAATTTTAGATGATGGAGGTGCACAGTCGGACATGATTTAACTCTTATAACATTCGTCTTTCTCAACTGTACGAATTTCATAATAATTTTATGTTAGGTAGATTAGTCTTGACAACAGTGAAACCCGAGAGCTTCCGTGACCAAGTGACTAAACGTTCGAATTTATTTCTCCGCATCTAACATCATCAATCTCGACAGTTTGCTGCCGTGGCCAAGTCGAGAGTGTCGATATGCTCCCGATATAAATCTCCCATGAGTGAATAAATCGAAAACATCGACCGTTTTTCATTAATCTGACATATCTGCTGTCCCGTTGGGTGGCTTCAATACCGTTTCAACAGAATTTAGAAACTCCATACACACTTTCCTCAAAACCTAAAAGAATTTATTTAAAAATATAATTGAAATATTTTATTACACTTTTCAATAATCAGCTACTTGGCTTTAAACCCAACATAAATTACCTTATGCATATGATAACAAGCAGTAAGGTTTCGCCCATAATTATTATTATGCCGAGGACAAGCGAGCGCCAATTTTTTTTCGTGTTGCCGAAACTAAAAAAGATGTGCAACATCTTTTAACGAAAGGAAATCGGGGAAGAAATGTAACGAGCTTGCGATGAGACACCTGGTGCTGTAAATTGAAAAGAAGTTTTGTACTTAAATCCACTTTAGCCCTTTCAGCAGTATTTTAACGTACAAGATCCGCTGTCTCTTCTGTTCGGGCGTCGTTTATGTGTGAGTGGGTCGCTTAAATAATCACCGAGCAAGAATTATCGCGACACGATTATTCCGTGTTTGAACTGTCCAATGTAAGAGAGCTACTTATACTCTTTCTAGACCGCCGTGGCCGTGGCGCATAACAAAGCGTGCCGAGCGTTGGATGATCCAAGTTTGGTATATGGTATATGTTACTCTCAGACACAGATTACATACACACATTATCTGCACACATATACAGTTGTCGAACACATTTGCTCACGCAATCACGCGTGTGCGTTTCTACATATGTGCATTGGTAACACATACGCCAAGAAAAGGCGTGTTGTTCGAAACACTTCCGTGTTGTTCAACTAATGAATCGCCTTCGTCGAGCCCTTACACCCTCGACAGAAAAGACTCACGGTCACGTTATTTCCTTCTCTTAGTTTCCCTTTTTCTCATTTCCCCTCTTTCTGTCTCTTTCTGTCTCTTTCTCATCCCTAAATGACTGTACCGTTTTTGCAACTCTCATTCATTCCCTCGTTGTCTTATTCCTTCGTTGTCATTCGTTTTTTTTTTTAGATCTTTTCTTCTTCCCCTTAACAAACCCTCCAATCATAGTACTCACTACTCATTCTCGCATATTTATGAGCCAGATCGAATCCTCCTTCGATAGATCAAAATCTTATCGTCTCTATGTATCATTTGGCATTGTCGAATAATAAAACGTGACTGAAGAATTCGTGTTACCAGCCATGTACGTCACTTATGCATTTTTAAGTACATATATAGGAAGAGGAACTTATTGATGTCCACACGTTCATTTTTTAGTTTTTTTTCTTGAGGATGAATAGACAGTAAATCTCAGAGTGTTGAATTTTGATCAAAATAATGTAGATCAAAACGTTCCACAATGAAGAAGAGTTGACAATTATTGTTTACAACTATGCAACTTCATTTACATATTCCTGTGTAGATTTCAATTGTTTTTCCATTGCGCAACAATTTGATCCACTTTTAGATCACGAAATAATCTTAATCTTCTATCTTAAAAAAATAGTGGTGTAACGAAATGTCTTGAAAATCTCTCATACATTATTGTTGCAAACCTGATTAACTTTTGAATGACTTGAAGTCCTCTAAAATTTCACAAAAAGCCTTAGAAATCGATTAAAATTATAGTTTTAAATCTGATTGGCTTTGGTATGACTTGAAGTTGTAAGAAGAAGTATAAAATAATAGCGCGATGTTGGTTTGCCAGTAATAATAAAAATACTTAATTTTTTTGTTCCAGGTGAGTGTTCAATGCAGTATTGTCGATTCAAGGTCTTTGTGAGTACGATAAAGTATTTGGACATTTTTCATTCCCGTCTGAATTATGTCATGATGAGTAATAACTTTTGCAGTAACTTTCTTATTTTAAATCCGCAACTTGTTTTCATGAACCCTGAACAAGTATAACAGAATGTAAGAGAGTACAATATTCCTATATTTTAATTGAACCCAATAATTATCAAAGTTAAGAATCAAATTTGAAGTGGTTTGCATTGTGTTCATCACGGATCTTCTACCGGTCGTTTACCCTATTCTTTTCCGAAGGAATCGATAACACGTCAAGACATCATCCGAACACGCTGTTCATTGGTAGCATATCGCGTAGCACGACCATTCGTGAACAAGTATAATGCATAACGGACAAACAGGTTGTCCGAGACAAGTTCAGTACCAGTATCTGAATCTAAGATCCCCTGTATGGTTCAACGAAGCCACGACCTCGCCGACACGATTTGCGGCCATTACTCATAGTCATAACTATAATCAGATTCGAAAATTACCTCCGATAATATTCGTAGACCTCGAACGAAATATTAGATCGATTCTCGATCCTCCCGAGGCTCGCTAGTGGAATTAACAGGATGTTATTTTTTAGTTTCTTTCGAATCGCATTCCCTACAAAAGGTGAATGCGGGCAAGCAGGATATTCTTCTCAAAGGTGAACACAATCGAACAGAATTTTAAACGATTCCAAGGATGGAGGAATCGTTCGTTCGAATCTAATCGTTCCTCGTTCCTCTATTCCAAGGAACGAGGAACGAATAGAGGTACTTTCTTGGGAATATTGTGTTTATAACGAAGCACCGACGATTACGAGTCATAATACTTACGTTAATCTTAACTAGTCTATCTTAACAATATTTTTACTTAATTACCGTAATAAAGTATTCAGGCGAAAAGAAATCAAGATCCCATTTGTTGGAACATTCAGTGATTATCAATGTTTAGGTAAATATAATTCTCAGGGTGTTCGACTATAAAGTAATTAATTATTTCTTATTCAAAAGTATTTGAACAATGGTTTGCCATGATTTCCAATCTTGTCTCAGCCGTCATTAGCAATCTGCAATTCTCGGAGACGTTAGGATGATCACATTTCGATAAATTGGTGGTGATGTTAAATGTTCCACACCCGATATCGTTTTTCAATTCAAAAACAGAGGGAGTAATGGGAGTTGTCAGATAAAGTGTGCTCTGAAAATATAAAAGAACGATATCCATCATTTCTTTTTCAAATATTTGTTCCGAGCTTGAGGGTATTTAGTATTACCTTTTCAATGGGACAAGTTCTCCCAATCAGGCTAAAGGCGTTTGGAATATTGAACTTGTTCATCATGTTGTCTTTATCTAACATTCTATCTTCTAAAATGCGGCACAGACCAGAAGGATTGTCAGGAAATAGGAACTCCACTCCATCTTGTCTTGTAACCTTCACCAAGATCTGAAATGTATATACATTTTTGAATTAGATTAAGAAGAAAGCTTTAATTAATATAGCAATTACAAATAATAACATCTTTAAAAATAATTACGAAGTATAAATACCTGCAAGTCATTAGAAAGCGTAATTTCTTTTTCGAATGAAAGGTAGCTAAACTTTTCATTATTTCGTTCTTTGATGGTAAAAGAAACGTCATTGTTCGGAAAGTTTTTTAGTTTTGCTCCCAGTAATTCACTTCGGTAGACCAATGTCTAAATCATAATTATATATTTGCATATAGAATTATAAATATATACGAAATAATAAAATATTATTTGAATCTACGAAGTAATTTTTTTAAATTGCGACTGATATTCACTTACATTCACTTCTTCGAAAGCCAATAAGCTAATAACCTTTACAAGAATTTTCCACATGTTCTATCACTGTTTTACTAAATCAGCTTTCTAGCAAATTTGAATGAATTATGAGCATTATGCTACCTTTTACAGAGTAAACATATTACAAATATAAAATTATCAGTAGTTTCTGCGGTGCACAATAGTAAAGAAAAGATAGGTCGAATAATTACCGTAAGGATATCGGTGAGCGATAAGGTAATTATTGCCTGAAGGTCAATTTGAGTCAAGTTCCCGCTGTTAATTGGCGCATGATTCCAAACCCGATGCACCTCCTATTCTTTCATGTGGTAATCGTTGGCGAATCGTCGATTCATTATCCACGTATTCAGGTGCCCTCCTGGCGATACCGTTATTAATTCATGATTAAAAAAAAAAGAAGTACCATCTCCAAACTTCCAAGGTATGATGGCGCGAGAGTTTTTTTTATTATTTATTTCATCAAGGAACAGGCTCTGCGATATTTGCATCGTAGCTTCAAAAAAGAATATGTCAGGGATGTACCTGAGGTCTTCCTGTTAGAATTAATTAATACGTTAAATAAGCCAAACTCTACTTTATTGAGTCCATTAGGGAAGAACAAATGTAAACTTAATAAAGTTATGCATTGAAGTAATTTGAAAAGACTTTATTACCAAATTGAGTTCATAAATCGTCATACCGGCTCATGATCCATTATAATTCTTTAAATCAATGTTCTTGACTGCGATATTAGAATTTTAAAAAATCGCGTACGCGGAAGCATACGCTAAATGTCCTGATTAGGATAAGACGCTGTAAAGTTGAAATACTATCGACTCTATATGATGTTCAGTGCCCAACTGCCCACTGAACTCTTAAATTTATGTAAGTCTGTAAGTGAATGACTTCTCTTTACTAAAACAACGCATTGGTAGGCTCGTGCTCAGACCGTATAACCATAATGAACTTGTCATATTCCCGCTACCGGAAGGAGTTGAGCAGAAGTTCCAGGGGAGAGAGTCATGGAGAAGAATCGAGGTTCCGAGGCAGAAGGACGGTTTTCGCGTGTTCTCCAGTGGGGTTCTCCGCCGATTGCAAAAGGATTTATGGCGTGTGCCGTAGCAGTATTTCCTGGCTGAGCTCGATTCATCTTGTTATACTTCCTTTCCTCTCACAGTTGTACTCTCGGCTGGGCTCCTCTTGAATCCGAGTAAATCTGAACCTCCAACTGGACTCAGCGCCATAGCTTAATAATTTTCACGTCTACAATTCCTATCCGACCTCGTGGGCCTGACAATAAATTCCATCGAGAGTCTTATCGAGAGTGCTTAGGATTCGAGAGTCCTGAGTCAAGAGCCGGCGAGAAAAGAACGATCGGGAATTCAACCCTATAGGTTTGCCGACCGGCTGACCCCTGACGGCTCCCTCGAAGCTGCTGTCACGAGAAACCTTTACCTTCGCCTTTTACTGATTCCTATTTATATTTAAGGACACGTTCCTTTCTGTTCGCTTGCATTCACATATGGTGGAACATCCTTAGTCGATCCTTAGCCTTTGCAAAATATTTTTCAGAAGAGCTTGAAAATCAGCCTTGGTATTTATATCTCCTTCCAAGTGTTTCCGCATGAGTGTCGCATAAACGTCTTTAATTGAAATCTTGCGAAACTTGATGAACTTCGTAACCCAGCCACAAAAATGCGCATACACAGCAATCCGTTAAAATTACTAGTGGAATTTATGTGCTTACATAATATACAGTCACTGCCGGCAAATTACCGAATGCAGATACCTAGCTTAGCTAGGACTAGAGTTCTACACACGTTTGAATCAACTTTCTAGGACCGCCTACTTAAACATTGTGTTTAGATTCTCCTGTCGCATCTCCGACTTCTCGATCTCACCGAATGGGATTAGATAATCGGCGGTCACGTACAATCTGATTCTATACACCAGATTCCAGACCTGAATTTTGCAGATGAAATAAACTCTTGCGTTATACCTACTTCTTTTCAAGTTTCCCAACATGCGGAAATTTGTATAGGTTCTTTACGACATGGAGACGCAAACTTTTAAATTTAACTCGAGATTAGGTTAATTGTCTACAATAGCTTCTCACTTATGCCTGTTCTGACCTTATTTTGTTATAAATTTCTGATCAAAACTTTTTAACGAAAGTATAATATAAGAAAGGTTCGTGGGTAACGGAATTCAGGGAAGTTGATGCAAGATAGGGCGAGTGTCTAATCGGTTTCTCGGTTGAAAAGGTTGACAACCGTTACTGTCAGTTGGGACCGACTTGACCCGACCTGATGAACTCCGTACCCACTTTACTCTAGTTTCAAGAATGGCAAGCCTTGTAACAGGAACCCGACTCCCTCCTTCTCTTCTTTCTTAACTTTTTCGCATCCTGCGACGCTTAACTCCACGGGAAATGGAGCACCGCTCGATTATACTTCGCCACACTGAACTTACCTGAACTTATTCGAATCGATGGAACTTACGCCAAGAAGGATAAGGAACGCCTTATTCTACTCACTTACTCTGAAGGTGTTGCATAGCGGTCTTTGCCCATTTACAGTGATTCTCCACTCACGAATATTGATTATAAGTCACAGCAAAGTTCACACTTTCCTCCTTATCTGTTAGCTTAATTTATATATTCCTCCATATCAAGAAATAATTCAGAGGTAGCACAATTAATTGAATTACATCTACTCTTGTGTCAGATATCGTTGGTTTTATTGTTTGATGATGTCGTGATAATTTTATTTCCAAGCTTGTGGTTAAGAAGGAAATTATGTCCACTTAATTTTCACGATTTGAAATTTGAAACCATACAAAGCCGAAAGAAATTGCGACTTTAATTCACTCTTGTAGTTGACAAAGACTGTCGTACTCTTAAGGCATTGTCCTTATAGAGAAGTTTATTTATTAAAATAATGAATTTGTGTAAAAGTAATAGGGAAGGGTTTTAGGATTCGAGGATCAGAATAGAAACTTACTAGACTGTGTAATTCGATGACATTGCTGTATTTCCGGTTCGACCCGTGGTGTGGTTGAGGTCGCGGAGTAATTTTAGCTAAACAAATGGCTGCTCCGTAATCTTGAATCGCTTGTGCCTTCTTTCACTCTCTCCAAGCTCTTTTACCTTCTTTCTGCTCTCTCACTCGACAGACGATCCATTCTCAACTACCTGCACGCTTCGTCGGGCTCGCATAATACACCTGGATGTAAATGTATCAACCAACAATAACTTCCCTGGGAGTTAGTTCATACGTTTTGTGCGTAACCACTGCCGATTACGGTTGGCATCGTCGCAATGATGCAAGCAATTGCAGCCTGTGAAACAGTGGTGTAGATAACCAACCGAGTCCGCAATAACATTTGCTATAGAAGATGCACTGTTGAAATAAGAAGCTATCGTTTTAAAAAAAAATCATAAAGACGAGTCTGCTGATGAGTATTTGATTGTTCTTGTAATTTCCGTAAATAATGTGTTGTAATTATATTCCAGTAACATCATCTCTCAGTTTTTGCAATGTTTTTGTCTAAAATTTTTGTCTAAACCCTTCTTGTTCTTACAAGATTATATATGTACTTATAAAGTCCGTCTCCACTTTTCGGAAGGGTATTTCATAGCTTCTGTAAAACTAATCATGCATTTGTAAGCACAATTCCTAAGAAGTAAAATGTAAAAGAATCCTGTGGAGGTGATCTCAGCTCAGAGAACATAATGTTTCTAAATATTGCTTCTAGCTTAATCACAGTCTTTTCCGCTTCAGTGTGACTAAGATAATGTTAGTTATTTTTCATGATCAAAATTATACTCTCAGGTTACTTGAAAATTATAATGCCCGTAGAGTGACTTCAAGGTTAGTTGATAACTATAAAATTGTAGGTTGAAACATATTTTGTAATATGTTTTTAAAACTGTCTCCTCCAAAAGAAAGAAATATGTCATACATCTTATTCTCTGCATATTATCAGATATTACACATATGATATATTATATACCCTAAATATTGATACTTTCTGCATCTTACACGCTATAAAATGTCCTTCACAATTCTACAATCCAATTTACTTTTTAAAAAACGGCAGAAGTTTGTCGAGGTTGACCTTCTTCCACAGTGAAGGGTCAATTGCACTCAGGGAGTAGGTCCCCATAGCAAATGGTCTTCTTTCAAGTAGGACCGCAAACTCAGCTCTTTTTAAAGCCAATAAATCGCTCGAAGACTCGTTTCCACCTCGTCCCTGACATTCGACCGTTAAAATCGCCGAGTCGTCAAACTCATCACGTCTCGGACCAACCACATGGCACAAAGGGCCACGCATTATCGTTCCTCAGGACGAAATGAGTCGTAAACGATGTCTAAAACTCGAAATTGTATGTTCAATTAGTAGTCGGCTCTCTTAGGGATTCCCCGAGCCTTGGAAGCATTTTCAGCGCCTGAAGTCTCAATTCCTCCTCGACGTGTCGATCACTCGTCGTCACAAACATGGTACTATCGTGATTGGTACGTATTTCACGGTTTATGGTCGGATCATTTCAATAGGATGAGTCGGAAAACCATAACAAGCCCACGTAGGGACCAGGATGCCTCCTGCATCAGGTCTGGCAATCAACAATACCATACGTTGGTAACCCCTAGGATCATAATATTAAGACTCGAATGTTTATATATATCCCGAGAGCCAGTCTGTTCTCGAAGAAAGTATAAACGCGTATCTGTGTACGTGGCTCGGAGATTGTCCTTATAAACTGCCTACTTGTCTTCTCAGCATGCCAGTGCATAATACCCATTCAGAAAACTCGTATTGTTCGCGATTACGTATGTCGGTATCGACTATCGACCCCTTTCTCGAAGACTATCGACAGGGCCGAATTTACCTTTGATGCCGCCTTAGGCTACCCAATGGAAAGGCCGCCCTTTATCAATGCTAATTTCCCTAAGATGCAATGCACTAAGTAACAAATTTACTATTTATAATATAATTTTTGATCCTTAAAGTTAAAAAAAATTCTTCGGCCGCAGTCCCGCCCCCAAAAAGTTGCCGCCTTTTCAGCCTCTATATCAATTATACGGCACTGACTATCGATCGGAAGGTAAAGCCGATTTCGAAAACGCTCTTTATCAATCGGTTGTGCGCACGCGAACTTCGGTGGCACTAAGAGAGTGAGTGTAGTTTTCTTGAACAGCCTCTCTTGAAACGCTGAACCAGTTTCAAATCTAAACGACATCACATTAAAGACACTTTTTCCCACCTTACCTTCTTTATTGTGTTCTTTGTTCTTTATTCATGTTGTGGAATGCAAGTGTCTTTCGAATGACACCTGTTTATGTCTCCATGATAATGATACCATCTTTAATGCAGGTCTTGGACTTTAGAGGGACGTCGTTTCCAAAACTTTATAACATCGCCAATAGCTTTCTATCGATATGCTCAATGAATCTCGATCTAAGTCATTTGTATACACACTTTTATCAACATTGAAACGTAAAATTCCATTTCTCGCATAAAATTCTATTTCACACATAAATTCAACAGCACATGATATCAACTCGAGGAGAAATCATCCCATTTTGATTTTTCTAAAAACTAGAGCTTTCTCTTAAGTATAATGGTTCGGGGTTGGGTTTAGTTCGACTTAGCTAGCGTGTTCTCCCATCAGTATGTTTGTTGGAGCAGTAAGGTGTTAAGAAGACTGTTCTTTATGAAATGAGCAAGACCGTGGTTTGCATACGAGTACGTATTAGGTACCGATTTCCAGTGAAGATAATTTGCCGAAGAATAATCTTTCAACTTGAGCTTTTTAAAATGAGAAAGCAATTCCTTTTAAACGTTTACTTTCGACAGTTAGATGATCGAAGATACGGTTTTATAGAAATTCCAACGAGGGAGAAAGGGTTTTAATTTTCATGGCGACTTTGCAAATTGGCCTCTAGCTACATAAGAGCTCCTCGCTAATGTGCGAAATGAAGGTTGCGATCTGTAATTTAGCGAGAGCAGGTGGTTCACTCCATCCGTCAAGATAACGTTGACGTTGCACATGTGTAAATAGTTCAAGTTGCATGTTTGATTATTATTGGCTGTGATTATTATTATTACAATATATCAATTGATAGATTGTCACGCATACATCAATGATCAAATAGATACTGATTCAAACACACACATACTTGCTCAAAACAAATGCATCATGCAGAACGAGATGTAGTTTATACAGAAGGGATGCAATGTGTATAACATGGAGAGGAAAAGAAGAGCAGTCGCAGAGGTAGAAAGAAATATTCAGGATAAGAGGAAGAAAAAGGAAGATAAGAAGAAGTGGAGAAAGAAGAAAAGGTGGAGGAGAAGGAGGAGAAGGAACAAGTAGAAGTAGAAAGAGTCAGACAATGATAGCCAAGGACAGGCGGTATTCAAATGCGATCTTCGTGGCTGTAAACTGTACAGGAGCGGCGGCAGAACATTTTTGCAGACTACTATGGCTGCAGGAGAACCATCCCTTTTTTTCTTTTCTCTCGCTTCCCCTAGTCCTTCTCATCTTCGGTCCTCTACTATCTTTTACCTCCTCGTCGTTGTTATCGTTGTTTCCTTCTGTGACTGCAACCTACATGCTACTTAAATATTCACTCGAAGACTCGTGTGAGGACGTATTCTTAAGACTTGCTGAAAAAAAAGTTATCGAAAAAGAGAAATAGGTTTCGTAATTCTTACGACAATGAATTGTACATTTTTTCATGATCTTAATGAAGGGTTTTATTTTCCTACATGATAGACATTCAATCCTCCGGAATCCTTCAATCCCTTCAATCATTTACATCCATTCGAAAGGTCGGTCCTAGATAAAAGATATCCGGCGCCTTATTGGAGGATCATTAGCGTGAGATCGTGTGACGTAACGAGCTGATCAATGTCGCTCTGCCTCTCTAGGAGTAATGATCGTGTAGCGAGAGGTATTAGCATCCTGAGCCGGACCGTTAAACAACAAAACCTTACCTCCTGACCTTTGACACGATCACTGCGATCGTTGACTAGTACCTGCGAGTACCAGTATCTATAAGCTCGGACTAGCCCCATGACGAAGGGGGATCTCGTCTATAGTGCACTAGAGAACCTGACTTTTTCCATTTTTTTTTTAGACGATCTTGGTCTATCGAAATCGCAGCCATTATCTCTCGACCTTTGCCATTAGACTGAGAAATAGATACTCGCCCAATGACGTTGACGATTTTCGTAGTTGCAGTTACCGCCCGTCTTGCGAGTTATTGCCTTTCAAGGCTCTCAAAGAGCACGTGTGACTGCACGTAGCACGTACATACCAATAGAATGCAGTCGCTATACGCGTTCTCTATACTCGGATGTAATTTATGCTCGCCGGTTTTCTACTTTTAAGTTCACTCACATGTGACTCATGCACATTTATTATGTAATTATCCTACTGAGTGTATTATTTCCTTGCAAAAATCAATCGTCGGGGATTAAGCATTCATAAGTTATTCTTAATTCGGTAAGACGGCAAGGAAAACTTATGAGAAAGTGGAGCGATACTTGGGTATTGAAATTCAGGGCTGGGAGTGCTGGAATTTTATATTATTTATTGAATATAACATCTCATGTTACGATAATTAATTTTCTAAAATATAATGTTTTATTTTAATCAAAAGTGTAACTTATATAGATAATCTCATACATTCCTAAGATTTCGTAAATATTAATGAGATTTTGTGTTCACACAGTAAATACTTATCGTTATAGTTTGCAGTTAGTCGTTATCATTTTGACACCTGCTGCAACTGAACTTTATGCAATCTCCAGATTAGCTTTCGATTTTTCAAATTAAGAATTCCCAGCAATAATATTGCAATCATATGTTTAATGTCAGAATTTCATTAGTTTTATATTTATCGTAATATACCTAATTAGATTAAATTAGTATAATTATTAGTACTTGGAACACAGGCTGCTCGTGAAGAGAGACAATATTTAATCACATTGAAATCTAGACCATTGTAATGTCGACAAGCGAGAATATATATACAAAACCGTGAAACCTCACCTTGAGATCTTCGTCACGATCGTAGGCGGTGGAGAGTCGATCGCCTACAAGGCCAGTTCTATAAAATCTTACTTTTCCTCGGATTTGGCTGTCTTTTTTGTAGACTCCTTTATTCGCTTCAAAGGAACGAAACCACAAGTTTCATCAGCCGAGTGGAGAACTTAACCATTTGCCACTACTGATGCAAAAAACGTGAGAACTTCTTGCATTGAAAACGTTCTTATTATGTAGAAAACATGTTTCTTAATACATATCAGTCTCCTTAAAATACTTCACAAACGGTGGTGTAAATTAGAATTCAAATAGAAAAAGATGTAAACAGGTCAACTATATTTTATTTTTTTTTTATGCTCTATCCTTCTAAAGGAATTTTTTTAACTCAGTTTGATGGACTAAATTTATAACTATCACCGGGTAGTATTGACCCCAAAGGTACTCTTGATGATTTTTCTTTTTTGCAAACTGTTTTGCATCGATTCATGGCCTTCGACTCAATTATTTAAGAATCCGGCACGTACATTAAGACGGAAATCACCGGAAAGCGTAAAACTATCTCGAACATTCGCAGTGTGGTCAGTAATCGAGTAACATGGACAAATCGACTACTCTATTTGATAATAAAATGTTTGTCTGGTCTTTTTCTTTGGGTGGAGAATCAATTGTTTACCGACCAGAGTTCTGCCGAAATTTATATGATATTCAAATATTGAACAACCCTTCGAGCTCTTTAACATTTTTCTCTATCTCTTTGAGTTTCTTCCATCAGAAACTCAAATACGAAATGAGTCAGACTTGAGGTTATTCGACTAATATTTGTTCACTGTGTTTTCTCTTTCGTTTCAGGGTAGTTTTGTTAGGATATTACAAAGATTCCTCAAAGAATACCTGTTTTTTCGTAAAATATTATTATTCAGGTGCATTTACCAAAATTCGAACTGGAAAATTTAGCACAGTTTGTTAACTAAATTTTGAGTTATAAATTTGAAATTACTGCTTAATTTTCTTTTACCTTTTAACACAAAAATACAAGGTCTTCAAAAATCCTGTTCATTTGTAAACTAGAAGGTAAGTACCTAGCCTCGGGGGCTGGTTCTGGTTTTAGGCTTGTCTTCGGGTTTTGCAAGGATGTCTGCCAATTTTTTCTTATTTTCGTCCTTTCCCTTCCGTTCATCTCAACCTTCCTTCTTCTTACTTCTTTCTCCTTACTCAATACCTCAATACACATTCAGTCACTTATTCGTGGCTCCCTCAGTGGCAGAATCTCACAGAACATTTCCCTCTCTTTCCTGTCTCGGTTGTCGTTTCACGTATATTCTGCTATGCTTACTATTTTCCATTGAGCCGATAATCTGGTCCTTTTCTACGCCTGAAGAAGTATATTGAGCCGATCACCGGGCAGCGCCGCCGATTCAAGTAATAAGTAATCAGTATCGATTCCGTTCGGCTCATCGAGTTCACGATTGGAAGACCTACGGGAGTTGTTCTTCAAGTGCGTGGGAAATTCTACATCCTGCCTATCACATTACCTCCTCCCAATCTTTCTTTGCTACCCATACCTTCATTACTTCTATTCCGCGTCATTATGTTTACCAAGGTACGAATTATTTGGATCGTCTCGCTTCTTTCCACCCTCTTTCCAAGCTCCTTTCACCTGCAAAATGCTTCTCTAATGAGGGTATTGATTCATTTCCATTTTTATCGGCGTTTTACTCAATTGCCAACTCAATCTTAAAAACAAATGCCGAGGAATCGGTAATTCTCGATTTTAATGAATAGAAGAATTATAGACTTGCGTCAAATTGATTCTCCAGAACTGGTAAAGAGTTATTAAGAAATTAAACATTAAATATTTCGCATTTCAGATTCATTATTATTTAGCAGGAAATTAAAAATGTAATTATTCTGAAACGCTTTGCGATTAGTGATGCATATCGAGCGATTAAGAATGACAAAACTGATTGTCTTTTCAGAAACGAGAAGCTTGCTATTACCAGCAGATAACCAGATTTTTTTAAAAAAATAGGGAATATAATTTTTGTTGATTTTCACTTTTTCCAATTACACGTGATGACAATTCAATTACTTGAAAATTTTTAAAACCTTTTGCAATCCTTTAAAGTCCCTTTAAAATTTCTTTAAATCTTATGAAATTTCTGAAAATTCCAGACACCACTGGGTAAACTTCTGCTGGTTAATCAATCAAAACTTTGGGTTGTGGGAATTTTGGAAATATTTTTTGATATTTTTATACCAATTCACAAATCTCAATCGATCACGAGTATTTCTCGGATCTCGGCAGCATGCATCACTATATTTATACAATTATTCTCTTTGCATAAAGTTCGCGTCCCGAGTTATTATTATTATAGTTGTTATCGCTCCAGATATTTCTGAATAAGAAATAAAAATGATTGGAATGAGATTAAGAATGTGAAGGAAATTTTTTTCCGCGATTTCGACTCGTTTCCTCCCTTTCTCTCATTCTCTGTGCCGCTCCCTCTCGCGTTTTTTCTTGTCTCTGGCCGTATTTAATTACAGTTTAATCTCGAATCGAACGATGCGGCCTGGCGTTCTGTATTCGCTTAACCCTGAGAGCTTTGGTACTTGTACTTGCAAGCAAATGCATTTGTATGCGCTCTGCTCGCTGCACCGGATCCAATTCTCTTTTTGCCGCGTTTCGTTCCGTGCTCGGTCGTTCTAGTTTATTTCTGGTGACTCTATTGGGCCTTGCTCTACCTTGCTGACCGAGCCAAGGCCCTTTTGGGTCCAGAGAACCCGCGAGCCTTCCCAAAGCATTGTTTCGAGTCTCAATGGTTGAGTATCGGGTTGAGCCTTAGAACTCGACGTCCCCTTCATCAAAGTAATGATCTTTCACCCGAGGCTGTTAAATGAATCCCCGCCTCAACCACTTTTTTACTTATTCTCTTAATCCACGAATCTTTTGACAAAATACCCCTTTTTATGTTCCAACAGAAAATTAAAAAACCTTTTTGAATCAAGAAACTAAAGATGATCGAAACTGTGTAAGGGTTATTTCTGCCCGGAGTTATACGATCCCTAAAAAGAAAGAGAAATGAGGCTTTCTTCTTTATGTCAATTGCAATTTGAGGTCCCTCAAATGAAAAAAATATAATTATTATAAAGGAAGAAAGTGTCTTTAATAATGGTTTTATTGCCAAGGGTATCGTGATGAGTATATAATTTTTGAAAAATCTACTTTCACGACAAATGTCATTCTATTTTTTCGTTCGAGTCGTGACTTTGTTTCCGACGTTAATTTGGCAAGTCCATTACGCTGGGAGCGCGTATAGTAATGAGTTCTGTAATGTGCAACTTTCCTGGATCCCCTTTCCTCTCTCCTTCTCTCTCTCGTTCTCTCTCTCCTGATCTCGGGGGTCTTCGGCTTGAGGCCGTCGACGCGGGTAACCATGCGCTCGCTTTCGGGCTCGCCTTACTTGCATGATTGCAAAAACAAGCGACACGAAAAACTCTGAGAGATAACACTGCGAGAAAGAGAGAGAAGGATAAGGAGTGGTCCGAGGACCGAACGATCGGGCCTGTAAAACCGGAATTTTATACAGTGGCGTAACACGCTAAATAATATCGCGCAAATCTCATAACCAAATTGTCATTCATTTCAAAACAATTCATTTTTCGGTACGCAAACTCAGACTTTATTCAGAATTTCCAACAACAGGTCGCCTAAATTTTGATTTTTAGAGTGACCTGATTCCCATATCATTCTACTTCGCATGTAATCACGACCAGTTATCTAAGTACAGTGAATGAGCTTTTTGCTCCGCTTTGTATTTTGAAAATAAAAAGATTCAGATTTCATCGAAAGATATCCTTAATCAAGGTTACGGAACGACCTTGGAGGCATTTATGGAGTATTCTAACTCGCCTCAGAACTAGCTTTATCTGTAAGATCCAAGTCTTTAAATGGTCAAGAGGGGAGCGTTATCGATAAAGGAGAGCCATTAGTCAAAAGGCTCCAGGTATTATAGGGCCATGTATGCTTGCGACTTGCTGCGGCGATGGCCAGAAGTTCCGATGACCTTGGCAAGGTTACCGCATCCTAACTACACTTCGGCCCTTCCACCTTGCTTAAGCGACCAGCGTGCCCTTATTATTATTATAAAGCATTCGTCCTGATTCCTCTCGAGGCCAGGTGCCATTCATTCCACTGGCGATCGCTCTTCCAGTCTTCGTACAACGCGACGCCTCCTCCCCCCCTCATCTTTATTTTTTGCACCTGCCTTGTTACGTGCACGGCATTCTTTTTTTGGCATTGAAATCAAAACTCCCGTGGTTGGGCTCTATTATCTGATTCGAGAAACGAGGACAGTTTGGTTCTTCTTTTTTTGTCAAGTTTGCGGTGTCTTTGAAACAAGTTTTTCATTATTAGGTGAAAGAAGCATCAGTCGACTTTCTGCTTTGAATTAAACTCATTCCAGCTTTTTGAAAAATTTTATTATAAGCTCTCTAAATCTGGATCAGTGGTATACTTGTCGCTGATTGAGCTGATTCAGATTAAGAGAGAGAGAAAGAGGAATATTGTGGTTCTAAAATCGTAAAGCTCTCATATTGGAAAAATTGTGAGATGGAAACCTAATATGGAATCACCTATTATTTATTTGTTTTTTTATTGATTGTATTTTAAACTAGAAACGCAATTTCTGGTTTTTGGCTTTCAATATTTGTTGCATAGGCTTGCGTACTATGTATTTGATTATATAGAGAAGCAGAGAAAATTGGGTGTCCAAGGTTTGAGTCAGTGTCCGAACTTTGGTGATTCTTCGGTACTGATCCTGTATATTACAAAATAAGTGGATAGAAATAAAATGATTAAAATAGGTTTTAAACGAAGGATTACACAAGTATTTAGTTAGGTTTTTGTGTTTGCTTTTCAGCTGAGCATATTAACAGGTAGCACCACAAAGTTTTTCGTTTCGTGAGGTGGTCTATCATCCTTAAATCACCTGGTCAGATGCTGGTTTCGCACAGTATGACGTCTTGTTTACAAATGATCTCAATTTATCGACGCTTCCTCTATCAGAGCTAATACAACTTGGTTGTGAAAAATGGAGGCGTTGATTCGAGTAAATCGTTTTCTGATAGCAAAAAATAAAACCCAATGAGTTCTAACACGAATTTTGATGTCAATATAACATAAAGACAAAATCCCTGTTCGCATTCAAATGATTCACTCTACGGTCTCCGAAGAAGTTATCATAATTAAATTAATACATATTATTTATTTCTGTTTTTAGGTCGAAGACAGGCGAGACAAGCGACACGCACGAAGAAAATAGTAATAGTGGTGGTGGTGGTGGTGGTGGTTTCGGTAAATGGTTGCGAGATCATCTCGGAGGAAGTTTAAAGGGCAGTCACGACATTAACACGACTAATTCAACAAAGTCGAAGGGAACAGTCAAAATTCCAGGAAATGAGAAGAATATCGCGAGAAACACGTACACTTCTCAAAACTTGTACTGCAGCCTGCCTCGGGAACATGGTAGGCACTATTATAATGGAATTCGTAAGTCGGTCAGTGTCTCTCCGAAGTCGCAGGTCCACGATCAACCACGTACTAATGGTGCAAGCCTTCACGAGAAGTCGTTCTCTGGTGACCTTGGGAACCTGACGAGGGGAGGACCAATCTACAGAAGCGAGGGTAAAAGCGTCAGGAAGCGCAACAAGGATCGCCGAAGACACTCCATGAATGATGTCCACGAGCAGAGTCGTCATCGTCGCAAAAGGTAAGTCAAGTGTAATTGAAAATTGTGCTTTAATTTATTTTAAAAAGCTGTCATTAAATTTCTCCAATCGGTCAAATTTCTCAAAAATTCCATGAGATCGTTTTAAATCATTCCATCCGTATACAAGAGTGTTTGGTCCTTATTTTTATCTTTTATATGTGGACCTTATCTTCTTGGGTTCTTATATTTTGGAGTTTATATTTTACAATTCTTGTACATAAATCTTAATAATCATTTCATTTCATAAGCAAGGTTATTCAAGTGCTTGTTGATAATTAAGGGTAATAGTCTCTACAATAACAGTAAATAATATCAATAGAGTGTAGTATTATTTAAACATAAAAGATTGCATATAAAGAGAATAAGATGTATCCATTATCCAAAGCAGTACCGTTAGCAACAATCTCCTCTTAAAGTCCCGCCATTACAATGCAGAAAACACAGAAAACCTTTTTGTCCTTCACATCCTCTGGATCCCGGAAAAGAAGGGTCTAACATATCCGTAAAGTTCTTCCTCTCGGTCGATCCTGGGACCTCTGAACAGTCTGAACAGGAGACTTGTACCGGAAGAGTTCCATTGAAATACGTCCCTAGAATTCCGCGGGATATTCCAGGAACTTGACAATGTAAATGCGCCCTTGTAAATAAATCGGGAATATCGACGTCTCTCTTTCCTGGTTCGCGAGAACGCCCCTGGGAGCGAGACTTGTCCTCACTAGGATGATTTAACGTAGCAAGGATCCGGCGAGGCCCCATATAGCGAATGATGCCCGTACTCGTCTCTGGACTTGGGTCTTACGTCGCTTGTTTTAAGTGTCCATGTCTGGTATGCGCTCGGTGTGTACAGCGGGGATATATGGCAAGTCTTGTTGGCCCCTTACGCGGGACTCATAGTACTATAGAGAGTCCATCGTGGTGCTTGGCAGGATCTCTGTAGATGTCCGCAAACGCGAAATACCAACGCGGCGTGCATTGCGAAGCCTTCTCAACACCGCGCGCCGAGTCTCTTCAGCTTGGGGTCCGCGGGTTGTTGGAGTTTGAATTTACGGCAGGGTCCGCGATAACCTTGATACGACCGACACGAACGCACTGGTCTCGAAGAAGTTGCCGAGAGAATATCGTTTCTGAGAGTATATTACGACTTGACGCCATTCTACTCGAAAGTATTCGGATATTGGCGAGAATTTTAACCCAAGAGAGTTCCTGGTTTCCAGAGGATTGCTCACTGCTCAACACAAGCTAAAATTCTCATATAGCGGAAGATGATCTTGCAACCATGTTCTTGTGACCAGAGGTCATCATTTTCATGGGGTTTGTTCATCTAGAGTATAAGTCTGCACGAAAACTTGTGTCAACTTTGATGTATAACATTGATGAATCACTGCGTTGTTATCAGATCTGAGTGCCATATTCAATTCACTGTCTTCTGCCTAAAAATTCTCCCTAGACTTATTGTATTGTTTATATTCTTGTAAATGCTTCTTCAAAATGACATGTTTCTTTATTTTCATCGGATTTTATTCCCTTTTTGGAGGAAGTTGATGCTAAACAATTCAGATTAAATCTTGTTTGGTTTTGTACTGAATATCTATTACAGAATTAAGCAAACAGTCGAGAATTTAAAAAAATGTATTTAGAAAATGTTTTTTCTTGCAAATTCAGGGGGTTGACCCTGGAACGTGGGCGTGTGTACGTGCTTGAGTCCGAAATAGGAGTTTGGGTACGAGTAATGGGAAGTGGTACCGCAGGTAAAGAAAGATAGCCAGATTTGGAGTAGATGTCAAGTTGTTATCCACGAATCTGTTGACATGGACTGTCCTCTTTCCTTCTTCGTATACTTCTTCCTGGTAAATGGTATCAACGCTGGACTCGTCTTCCCGTTTGCGATTCTGAGCCCTTCGTGCTTCTCCCTTCCTCCTCCTCCTCCTCCTCCTCCTCCTCCTCCTCCCCCTCCGCCTCCTCTCTTTACTCTTCGTTTTTCTCTCAACTCCTCTTTTCTCGTCGAGCTAAATATAACCAAGCTCACGCTATAAATAGAATAACCCCGAAGTTCAAAATGACCAGAATCAGCCTCGGTAAGATGATCAGCATCGGCATCTCTTCCTTCGTTTTCTTTCTTCAATTTTATCGTCCATTTTGCTTCTCTATCTTCATTTTCCTTTTTCTTTCTGTCCTTTTTGTTTATCATCTATCTCTTTTCTTTTTTATCTCTTGCTTCTTTAATTCTTTTTATTTATTATCCTTTTTCATTAGATTCCTTTGCACCTCTTCCTTCTTTCCTCGAGCGTGTCTTGCCCACCTCTTTCTTTATCTCGGCGCGAGTTGCCTCCTCTCCCTCTTCTGTACGCCTCCGCCAAATGTATGGACATCCTCCAGCCCTCCTCGATCCCGGAGTCGACCTCACCTCCGAGGTCGACTCCCTCGATAAGGGGCCAGTGACTCCCCCGAGATGATGCCTGCAGTTGTATCCTGATGTGAACCTCAAGGTCGAGGAAAGAAAAAGAAACACGAGATCCTTCCCGAGATATGAGAAAGCGGAGGAGAGAAAACAAGATGTTTCGTAAGTTTGATTGTTGTTTTGACGTTAGTACGCGAGGGATGGACAGAACGACAACCCAACGCAAATTAGGTATGTACTACTTCAAATCTGAAGATTCAACATGCATCTCCTCGATTGAATTTATAATGGAATGCAGTTTCTTTTCACTTGAAGCCTGTTATGTAACAGGAATCAGAAATCTGAGTTTATTTAGCACTCCGGCGTTTCTATAGTACCTTCAGTCTATATTTTTATGATGAACAGACACTATAAATAACTCTCTAAGAAAACAAAAAACAAAATTGAGATTGCACGAGAGATCCCAAATTATTCCATACGATATTACGCAATCCATGACATGGTATTTTCATCGAATGTCAAGGAGGAGTCTACACTAGATTATACAGGAGTCGTTACCTCTTCCTTACTGTACTTTGATATAGAAGTATCATTTCTCAGTAGACCCTAGCAGATTATTTATCAAAATCTCTACACGCTTCAGTCATCCATTGATAACTCCATATGCCCATTAACATTCTATCTTTAACTATCACAATAACTAGCATCATAATAACAATTTCAAACATACTATAATCGTATAATCCATCAGCCAAGGAATCAGATACGACTCTCTGGATTCTATACCTAATCTCCTATTGTGCAATCCACCTTAAGTCATCTCATCTACCCCTTCGATTCTTCTTCGCCCATCCACAGACCTCCAACAATGAGGAGTGGAAAAGAAATGTTGGACAGAGACGAAATATAGTAATCCGCCCTCGACATGAGCGGACCAAGGGATTAATGGCAGTGACATCCTGCTCGTGGCCAGATGAGGCTCTTCGTCTTACTCGAGGTGCTCGAGGTACTCGAGGTGAAGAAAGAAAAGGAGGGGGTTGGAGGTAATATGAGTCGGGAACATTGACCTTAGATTCGAGTTGCGTCCTTGAAAATACACCTAACAAGATGGCGATCTTTATACAACTATCACCACAATTGCTACCTATCAATGCTGGATATGTGTATCAAGTCGCGTTCTATTTGACGACTGCCGATTCGCCACGCTTGCATTCTCGAATGAATGTGGTTTCTTCTGGTTGTGCGTGTCTACGCTTGTGCTGTCAGAAGTTAAGCCAGTTAGTCCAGTTTCCAGCTGTATCATGAATGCTTCGTATAATCTACGCCTTCGAGACGAATTCAGAAGACTTTGAGTCAATGTTATTTTCGTAATTTCTCAGAACTGAAGATTAGAAACAGAAAGACAAGGAAAATGTAACTGCAGAACATTTTCTTTTTCTTGATTATATAGAATAATTTTATACGTATCTAAGTAGGTCAAAGTAAATAACTAGTGTTATTAAATAAATAGTGTCGAATTGTAGACAAAATTTAAAGTAGGTTTTCATTAAATAACATCAGATTTGAGTCATGAATTGAGTTGTAACTAATGAGGTCCGTGACAAGAAAAAATGTCTTACATTTTAATTAAAAGATGCCACGAGATGATATCTCAGATTACTGCACATTATCAATATGTTGCAATCATTTGAAACAAGTTTGTACCCTATTTAAATGATGCTCTGATCTACCGAACCAACTTGTTACGAATCACCTAATTTATTAGATGACATTAACAAACCCATTCGCTTAATCATGAAATCATGACTGAATATAGGTCGCCTGGAGCTAATTGCCTCAATTAAGGAATATAACTTGTGTGCTATAAGTTCCACTGATATTAATCTTGATCATGTTTAAGACCTCCACTTAAAAGAAGAATAGATTCTACAACATTTAGTTGTTGAATAAGAATAAGCACCATCCAATTCTGCAGCTACATTGCTATTATACATGAAGAAATTGAACAGTGTATTATTACCTAAAGAAGATTAAGATGATTTGATCGTCATCGATAAAAGCTATCAATTTTTTCCGCAGAGTTCAACAATACCATTTTTTAAAATCCATTCAAGTTGACATCTTACGATCCTTCCAATTTGCCGATTCGATATTCGCTTGTAGTCCCTGCCATCTATCCTCGTCAAGATTTGATGATCATTGACAGTTTGACAGTTTATTTTGATATCACGCTCGATTAAACTTCAAGTTCAAAGTCAGGCGACTTTACTTGTTGCTTATTCTAGAGGGCATCGAACCAAGAAACGATACATTCCGTTTCTCTTTCTACCCATTCCTATGTAACTCTTGGTTCGTGTAATCGAATTGGAACTCCATTGTCATCGCGTCCAATAAAAAGAAAAGAAAGACTTGGTAGTAATCCCGTTTTCTCGATAATTTAATTTAAGCTGGATCTTCATTAAAAATAAAGTGATGTAAGAAAAGATCGACTCTTCAATTGTTCGTAAAAAAATTAAAAGACCAAGAGTGTCTCTATTTCGAAATTGTTCATTTTCAAACTATATGAAATATGACTACAGTCATTTGTAAATTACCTTATTTATGAAGTTGCTTCTGTATCAAACCTGAAATTCATTCTGAAACATTAAATTTCGTCCATCAGAATGTTGAAACCTACATTTTCCGCTGGAATGTACATGTCACAAATCTGAAAAACATGTAGATATAAGCATGACATGTAAAAAGGGCACATTCAATTTTGACAGTGGAACCTGACATGGGCGGTGAGGATATCTTCTGAGTGGACGGGGTCACCGTGTACCCCTGAGATGAAAAAGGAGAAAGTGTATATAGTGTATAGTTGCAGATACGGTTGTGTATGTGTAGGAGATTGTACATGTATATATTTATGTATGCGACACGTACTAGGGTCCGTACCCAATGCAACCAGGGATCCTTGAACCTACAGGAATGCTGGCAACCCACGCGGCCTTAAGTACCCCACTCTTCTTTTCACCCGATCTAATCTTCGTAGGGTTCCGTATATGTATACGTCAGGGCTAACCTTATTGGTTGAATAAGCGCGTATTCTTTACTTATTCACGCTGCTTTTATAGTTGCTACGTGCAATGCACACACGTATCTTTCAAGGTGTTTGCGGTCACTTCAATCATCCGGTGATGCTATTCCTAGGCCAAGGTTGATTACTTATTAGAATTATTTAACCAGGGTATCTTCCTTGAAATTCCTTAAGGGAATGTAATACTTTACCATAAGAGCAAATTAGTTATACCAATTATGCGTTCATAATAATAAATATTTTTAGCTATAATAAGTGTCAATAAACCTTCGTCTACATGAGACGAAGGTTTATTGACTCTTATTAGTTAAAAATATTTATTATTATGAACGTATAATTGGTATAACTAATTTGCTCTTATGGTAAAGTATTACATGCCCTTAAAATTCCTTAAAATCTTAAACCCGTCAAATCTTGAATCATTTTTTAACATCACTTAAAACCTCTTAAAATATTACTTGAAATCTCCTCGAAATCTCTTAAATGTCCTTGAAATTTCTTAAAATTATTTATAATCTCTTAAAATTCTTTAAACTTTTGTAAATCTCTTTAAATCCCTTACAAATTTCGTGAAAACTTAGGAAAATCCTGAAACTATTTTAAATTCTTTAAAAATCCCTTGAATTTCCTTAAAATCACTTGATATCCTTTAAATTTCTTTGAAATTTCTTCAAATTCTTTAAAATCCTTTAAATACTTTTAAATCGGTTTAAATCGCTTGCATTTCTTTAAAATCATTAAAATGTCTTGAAATTTTATGAAATCTCTTGAAATCTTGAAATCCTTAAAATCTCTTTAAATCCCTGATTAAAAATGTCTCGTAATCTTACGAATAGTTATTTTATTTAAAAAATTACCATTTTTAATGCCAATAAAAGTACTGTAATAACTGATATTAATTTATTTTGTGTGTATATTACGTTTTCTTATTTAAAATTGATTAGATTAATCTTAAAAATTATTTAAAAAACTAAAAAATATAGTTTTTAAATAAATTGTAATATTGCCATGGATTCTATCGTAAGAGGGACCTTATATGTATCAACGGGAAAAATGCGGGAATTGTCTGGGAATTTCGTAGGAAAACTTTAGTAGACGCTTTTTAACTTAATATTCATTAAAATTATAGTTGGTCAAGTTTATCAGTGGTTCAGATATTTGCAATTATTTCTTCTAAACCGATATAATAACAAACTCCATTAATTTAACCATCTAAATTATTTCTTTCTTCACTGAAACTTAATACTCATCTCAGCTCACTGAACTGAGCCTAAACGTGGCCTAAACCTTAAAATCAGCATAGACGATTCATTTCCCCTTTTCCCTCTTCCTAACCCGTCATCGCTGACCATCTTGAACGAATCCTCGCTTTGCTTCATTGTTTTACTTGGCAGATGTTTCATACCATTTCATACCGAGTCAAAGTATCTTCCTGTCAGGAATTTTTTTCTGTAAAGAGCCTTTAATTGGATTTTCGATTGCTTTCACCATGGAAAATTTGTCGACCTTTGACAAAAATTTTCTGATTCCACACGAAGAGGATTCTGATCTAGAAGATCAATACAATGATAAGGAGAATATTGTAAATGTCAATTTTGACGTTTCTCACGGAGAAAACTTGGAATTGGGTTGTGAAAATGTGGTAAAGGGCAAACTTTTATCTTCTAAAAAATTTTAATAATTAAAATTATTTAAATTTATTAAAGCACTAATTAGACTCCGAGATTCAAATAAAATTTTTGACATCCTCTCCAAGGTTTGGGAAGAGTATTTGCCCTTGGTGGAAAGCTTTAAAAGCGACGAAGATTTTCTGATTCTAAAAGCAGAGGATTTAGATCTAGAAAATCAATGCAATTATTTTAAGGAGAATATTGTAAATGTCAATTTTGAAGTTTCTCACGGAGAAAACTTGGAATTAGGTTGTGAAAATGTGGTAAAGGGCAAACTTTTATCTTCTAAAAAATTTTAATAATTAAAATTATTTAAATTTATTAAAGCACTAATTAGACTCCGAGATTCAAATAAAATTTTTGACATCTTCTCCAAGGTTTGGGAAGAGTATTTGCCCTTGGTGGAAAGCTTTAAAAGCGACGAAGATTTTCTGATTCTAAAAGAAGAGGATTTAGATCTAGAAAATCAATGCAATGATTTTAAGGAGAATATTGTAAATGTCAATGTTGACGTTTCTCACGGCGAAAACTTGGAATTACGTTGTGAAAATAAGGTAAAGGGCAAACTTTTATCTTCAAAAAAATTTTAATAATTAAATTATTTAAATTTATTAAAGCACTAATTAGACTCCGAGATTCAAATAAAATTTTTGACATCCTCTCC
>CAJFCO010000408.1:82902-122503 GCA_904066015.1 Synergus gifuensis
TAGGTTTCGGAAGAGTATTTGCCCTTGGCGAAAAGGTTTAAAAGCGAAGAAAGCTCTAAGATTGATTTCAAGTCGGTTGAAACGCACTCAGTTTTGGAAGAAGGTGGCGAAGAAGGGGAAGAGGTTAAAAGGAAGAGAGCGATTGGGTTACAGGAACAGGAAGTTGCGAGTTTGCCACCACCATTGACAGAACAACGTGAAGAGGAAGTTCAGTCCCTGGATTCTGATAATATCCTCGATGTTCCAAACGAGATTCGCGTTGACTTGTCACCCACATGCACAATCGTAATACCAATCAGCTTTGATTATACCCCAAATTAAAAAACAATAACCAAAATAAGAAACACTATTTTATGATAGAAAACTATTATAGAAAGAAAGTGTAGAGTTATCTATGTGAAAAAATAAATAATTGTCCAAAGAAAGAGAGTCATTTATAAAAAGAAAGATAAATAAATATAAGGAGAGAATAAAGAGTAATCAGGGAATCTGAACTCGTCACTCCTTTCCTTATTTAGGTGTTGCAAGATCGTGAAGCGATGATTAGTAAACTTAAGAAACTGTGGAAAGAGCAGCCAGCGTTGAGGCGAAAAAACAAGCTTCTGGAGTTCTGGGTGGTCAAACACATGGCGAAGGTCAGGGCAATGTTGGTATCATCATATCTCAAGGTCGAGTCTAACAAGACCTTGGAATTCCGAGCGCGCGTTATCTTCCGTCGCTTGACTCTTCTCGTCGCCGAGACTCGAGAGTCGAGCCCTTTTCGTGTAATTTCCTCGGCATTCCTGGTCGAACTCATTTTTCATCTCCTCCTTTATTGTTCATCGAGGTTAAGCCAGTGACCTTCGCATCCATCAGCCATGGTTCTTTCTTCTGATCCAGGCAGACCAACCAGAAAATCACTCCTAAGGACGTGTCGATGCAATTTCAAGAGTTGAACCTGGTGTACAACAAGGCACTTCGGATGTATCAGCAAGATTCTGAGCGAATCCTGGCGATGCAGAATCAGCTGCAGATGGAGGTTGATAATTACGAAAACAAGGTCCAGGAAGTACTGGATAGAGATGAAAGGGCGTTTCAGGATTTGATCGATCAGGAAAGGATGATTGGAGTCGGTTTGAAATTTTCTACGTCTGCTAAGCAGGTCTCTGAAGTCGATTTCAAAAATCTTGTTTTGCAACAGGTTCGGGCAATTTTATGCCAGGAGAACTTTTTAATTCTAAATTAATTAATAAAAGTTAAAAACTCCATTCATCATTACTCAAAATAGATTAAAAATCGTGAAATGTTAATAAGCTGTCGCATAAATCATATTCGCCACCATTACCTCTTGGAGGATTTAACAAAGAAACTGGTAAAAATAGAAAATTTGAGACCAGACAAAACCTTTCAGGACTTCCATCTTTTGCGAAGTAAGAAAGTCATTTTCAAAGAGAAGGTAGACGAACAAACTGGCAAAGTCGACAAGCTGCGTGCCAAGTAAAGGAAATATGATATTCAGTAACTAAGGGGAATGGGGCAGGGAAGAAAGTCTAGATGACTTCTCGTCTACAGTGCATATTCATGTATGTGCTTTCAACCTGGTGAACTCGTTTCAAAAAGTACATGACGCGAGACACGATCCACTTTTATCCAATCCATTAACTCGAAAGGCAAAAGCGAATCTTGTAGTGTATAAAAAAGATTAGGAGAATCAACTCTTCATTTAAAAATGCATGTCGAATGTACTCTTGATAGCTGTCGGCTTTAGATTTCAGCCGGCTCTTAAGGCGCGAAATTTAAATTTTGTGAAGGTCACTTTTTTACCAGGGTCTATTTATAAATTGGAAAACAAAAACGAATCAAGAATTTATATTTATTTTACATTAAATAAATATTTTACCTATACAGGATTTATGAAGCTAATAATAAAATATAGCTTAGTTCAAGGAAAAGGACTATATTCTTATGATCAGAAAAATTGGATACAGTTAAAGTGGCTTATGCTATAGAAACTAAAGAACTTATGATTAGTAAAACTAAACTTTCTTATGCTATAGAAACTAAACTATGCTATAGAAACTAAACTTCGCCTTCAACAAAAAAAAACTAATTCGTTCGACTCGTAACAAGAGAATTGGTTGCTTCCTTGATATGTAAAATTTTAAGCAACCATTTAATATTTCTAATTTAATTCAGTACATATTAACAACTTATCATTTGTTTAAAGTTCAATGCAAACCACAGTCTTAGGGTTTTTACTAAGCTTTAAAAATATTGGAAAATTATAAAGACAACAACTCAGAAATAATATATATAGTGGGAAGTTAGCAGCTAGCTCAACATTTTTGGCAGTGTCTAAAACTAAATCAATGTTAAAACCAGGAAGAGGGTGAATTTTTCGATTGAAATTCCTTACTCGGAATTTTGGATGAACCCGCGATTTATTTCTGACTTCTTTCTCTTAGAAGATGAATATTCACAATAATAAAAAGAATCTTGATTTTAGTATGAATTTATAGTGTTATTGCACTTTACCATATTACATACTAAGTAACTGAATTTACACAAAATAAATTTATCAAAGCCCAATTGATTACTAAAAATAAATACTCTCCTCAAAGTTTTAAGAGTCCAATAAACTCTCTTGCCACGCATGACAAATTGTCAGATTTTTTTATAACGCTTAAATTAAAATGCGTTGCGGTAAAATTCTGAAATTAATGAATTCTGCGGGACGACATTTATCGTACAATTTTGCCATTCGTCGGAACCTGTTTCCGAGAGAGTCTTTGACCGATGTGATCGGCATCAATTTCACTCTTAAATTCATTAAGCTATCGAATCGTAGGAAGAAGAGATACGTTTTTAATCCTGAGGAACTTTACACATTTTTCAAATTTATTAGATAATCATAACTAATGCGAGTATTTTTCATTCATTCAATGTTTATTAATTTTCTGAGCAATAGGAGACATTACTCATGCACATGTATAATTCTTTTTAATTGCCGATTATATGAGTATGCAAAATGCCTTACAAGTGACAAATGAAAGTAATTCATTTGCCTTTAATATCCTGTCATTAAAAATAACTAACTACCTTTAATATTATTACCAATCTCATAACGTAGTTATTTTTCAAATAAATAAGTAATGAATAATGAATATTTAAACAACCATTAAATTAATTAAAGGAACCTTGTTCAAACGCTGCATTTAAACATCTGGTGGGCATGGTTTAATTTTACTCTCATTATTTTGTCGATGTCAAGTGATTATTCACGTGTTTTGCAATTTAAGCAAGAATCCTCCATCCCCCGCAATCTCCATCCGTGTCGCACAATTAACGATTCTGCAGCCGGACATGCTCGAGAATTACTAAGAGATCAGAGCTCGATAGAGTAACAAAAAAAAAAGACTTGTTAGAATTTGCAGATTGAAGCATATCACTAGAATAAAATTATTGTTCTAGGCTGCAAGTTCAGTCACTAAAAATGAGTTTCTTTTATATAATTGTTATATTATAGAAGAGAAACAGAGGAATTGAGACGGTAATACCTACTAAAGAAGTAATGTGTATACTAAATGGATAAATTATTACGCAATTAAATGCTTTAATCGAAAGTATTAAATAATTGTTATCAGCGAAATTGAAAAGAGGGTGCAACACGTAAGATTTTCTCGGTTGAGCGATCGTGTGAATCGGCAATTGTGAATGGTTGTTGAGCAACCATTCTCGGAAGAGTCTATGAATGAATGGATATTTCTGTTTAACCTGGCATCTCTACCTGTTGGCCAGTAGTTCTTTGACACCTCGCCTCGGAGTGCCGATGCCGCGAGGAGGCATCACTTTGCGAATCGAGTTTAACCTTCCGTAATCGTTATTATTAGCGAGGATGCGTGGATTAGCGCCTTTCATTGTCTCCTGTGCCAATATGAGTAAGCAAAGGTGCACAACTTCATACAGGTGGGTTGCTTGCTTCATTCATACGAACAAATGAGTTCATCCGCCTGCCAATGCCGATTTACCAACCTGCGAAAAAATTTCTCGGACCACCCGCACATTTGCCAGCGAAACAAGTAGATATTAATGACGATGATAATATATAATAGTAATATCACTCATAACAATAATAACGATAATCACGATTTCACGCATCCTTAGGGCAGTAGTAAAACACATTGCGAGAGTTACGAGACTATTATTTCACCCCGAGACGAATCGATTTTTACCATTTTCAGTGTGGGAAGTCTGAAAAGGAAAACTAGACAAGATCAACGTGTCAGGTATGTGATCGATTTAGGACCAATTACGAGCCTTGGAGAGGTTCATTAAATCCTTTTCGAGAATCCATTCGTTGACACGTAGTCCCGAGGGGAAGACAAATGACCCTCATATGAAGAACACGTGCCTATGAAGGGAATCTATAGCCAACTTCTGATGAATCGTTTTACCGATTGGGTTTGGTTTTTAAAACTTCCAAGTATTTGGAAAGAATGGGTCGGAAATGAGCCTCAGTCCTCTAATTACCACACGCCGAGGATATATTATTGAAACTTCAATAAAATTTTATCTCTTTCTTTATATATAGTTCCAATCTTCAACCTATAAACCGTCGGCTTTACCGGTATTTCTAATTATGTATTTAAATTTATCCAAATGCTTTCCAACCCAAAACTGGACGGATTTTCTGTGAATGAATCTATTTACAGTTTTTTCGATTTCTAATACTAGATGATCCGTTAAATTTCCGTTCCATTTTAATCTATCGTAGTCAGAGAGATAAAAAAAACTGGTTTATTTTGTTCCTCACAACACGAAGTTGCAAACTTAAAAATCTGAAGACGGATATTTGTCCTTTCTCGGTAAAATCGAGTTGTTGGGATGTTTTAAAGAAAAGGGTTAGGGGTAGTACCGGAAAAGGAAAAAGCAGTGCGAGACAGAGAGAAACTTCTCGTGGCAAATTATGCAAATTTGTAACATTTGCATTTGCTTAGCATACCTGGTTGCACCAACGGTCGGTGCGAACGTGGTGGACTTTCATCTGTTTACCATAAAAAAATTTGCGGCATCCAATCCAATGAATTTGCGATTGCATGTCGTCTTTTGCCCTGCCCTGATCGAGCGCCAGCTCAATCGATCCGCAGATCGATTGATCGATCTCACGCTCCCTTTGTTCGCATTCGAATGCACGACATTTTCATTAAGCTGCACTTGTGGGAAATTAAAAATTCTGCATTATTATTTATAAGCTCATTAACAATGCATTTTCGTGCTATTGTGAATAAAGTATCTTTTAATGAAGTCAGTGTGAACAATGAATGTTGTAAAACAAATTAGAATTAATTTAAAAAAATACATTTTTTATTTTGGATTAAACGCAGTATGTTTTTCAAACTCGGTTTACTTGAAGGAAAAACTATAAAAATTCTTCGTCCATTTTTGTGCCGAAAGTGCTGTTTCGCTTTCAGCGAAATAAAAATAAAATTCATGTTGTTAATTTCTGAGTGGATTCGACGTATTTGTAATGAAAAAAAAGTCGATTGGTCTCTTCTGAAACCGACGAGAGCATTGACATAGGCCGCATCAGTTCTTTGGTAAGTTGCTCGCGACTGGTTCTTTTCCAACGCGTCTGCCCTTCAATTTAATTTGTGATTCGTACAACGTGAAGGCCGTGTAGTTGCATCGCAAACCCCATAATAAAAAAATGTGGTCGCGCGTGCTACCAGCATGGCTACCCGCATTAGTTCGACTTCTTTGGCAGTCAGAAAGAGTAATAAGAACAAAAATAAGGAGAGGGGTATGCATTAAGAGATATGGCAGCAGAAAGATATTATCTCTTCCTTTTCAGTTTGGACACAAGAACGATAAAAAGCCCGACATTATAAATCCGCGAAAAAAACTGACTTTATTATTCTGTCCGCAACCTCTAACTTACCAAATTCAGAATTATACAATACGTTAAAAAAAAGTCTCTTGGCAATAAAACAAAGTTTTAGTATTTTTGAAGGATATTATTATTATTCTTTTTGTAAAAGATAAGATATCGCAGACATAATCTGACAAAATAAGAAGGTAAATAATAGAAAGCCGAAAGTAAGCGAAGTATTGAAAAGCGAAAGTAAAAAAGAATAACTCCTAAGAAAAGTTTTCTCAGAGAAATCCGTTGATGTTCGAAGAGATAGAGGAACATCTTTCCGCGGAAAGACTGTTCGGCAGATAAGACAAGTCTCATGTAAATGATGACAATGACATTAATGCAATCAGTCGCGTTCGCTGAGATCGAAAATTCGATGACATTTATACGCGAAAGCGGTCTCATTCCGCAAAAGGGAAAAGGTGTATTAAAGTAAGTTATCGTGTCCATATTTTCAAGATCAACTGGAATGATCAACCTTAACAACATCCGCATTTTGTTACTTGATTTGTAATTACTATTGCAATACCTGGATCATTATTCTTTTTTGGTTTATTTACATTATTCAAGTGGGATACTTGTAGAAAGATTATTGCGAGTGATCAGTTTGATTGGTCACGGGAATGGATAGACTATAAACTATAGGGTGTTGAGCATCAGTAAACTTCGCCATATTTGGCAACCGGTCATCGTCGCACGATTCGATCACGTCATTTCTTCTAGGAAAGGATCCACACTGAGACAAAAGACACTTTGTTCCGACATATTGTGTTTCGTTTCGTTTGATTCGTTGGAAAAGTTTATATTCCCGAAATTGTCGGGTAAGCTGATATTTCCACTGAGCTGGTTCTGATGTAAAAGTTTTAGTAAGAGAGCTTTGATAATTAACAAATTTCTTAATTCTAGCAGTAGTAAGGCCCAAAGTATTATGTAATTTAATTAAAAATTAAATAACTAAAAAATGAATTGTACATTATTGTGAATTGTGATTAAAAGAAAATGTTTTTTTTTTTTTTCAGGTGAGTCCATCTTTTTGTAGTAGTTTTTGCAGAAAAATCTGTAAGTATGAAAAAGTCTCATATCTACAGATCCCTGTTTATTAAACTACCAGTAAAAATTGTAAGTTCACCTGTTTTTCGATGATCGTTTAAGTTCCCCTAAATCTATTTATTTACATTAAAGATTACATTTTTTCTTTTAAGTTAAGTTGATCTACTATCAAGATTCTGCTTAAAATGAACTCAGAACGATGTCCCATTGTCAATTTTTTAAGAAGATATGAAAAAAAAATGTCAAATCTCAATGTTTTATAAAAATATCGACAACTGTCGAAATAATGAACATTTTTTTAATTTCTTAGACTCAATTTTAAAGGTACATAAATTTCTGAATTATTTGCTAGACTTATTTAAATAATTATACGATTATTTCTCTGCATTATAAAAGAGCTTAAATTTTGTTTTAAAATACATATAAATTTTAATATATTTTTGCAGAATCTTCATGATTAATTATTCCTTTAATTTTTTAAAAATATTTTCCTCTATAATAAGAAAAGTATTCAAAGTCTAACTTTTTGCGCCAACTTTAAATCCTCGCATAATGTAGAGTAATATACAATTGATATGTACAATTATACTAATAAGTTTGTCAGGTTCTACAAAAATTTACTTATAAAATGAGTGAAGAAATTTAAAAAATGTTCATTATTTCGAAAGGTATTGATATTTTTATAAAACATTGGGATTTGAAGTTTTTTTGAAGCAGAATTTCACATAATAATCCATTTGCCATTGCATAATTTAAATATTTTCAATAGCAGAAAAAATTGTCTCATATATCTATAGAACGCTTCTCATTCTCAGTAAATAAAATGAATTTATTGTTCTTTTGCAAATGAAATGAGCACATTTTTGAACAAAAGACTGAAAAGAAAGGGTTCCTGCATCGCAATAATTACACTAATTGGCAATATGAGCGAGCGCACACAGCGCTGCAATATTAGTATGAATGCATCACGATTTATCGAAACAAAGTTCGAAATTAACGTATAGTCTCGATTATAGGAGAGATTTTTTTTCGATCATCGAAACAATGGTGCGATTTCGCAGCACAATTGCATACATAGTGTGCATGCAGTTACAGTTTTGGATAGTGGGCGTACAACAATGGTAACCACTGGGTGCATGGTGGGGGGGTCAATAATGTTATCAAATATTGTAGAATGTTTTAATTGTAACGATAATTGAATCGACCTCGGGTCAGCGACAGCATCGATGGACTCGACGTCCTTGGCCACAACCTGGCAGATGGTCGACAAGACGAACTTGGTCCGATGTTGCACGCCGTGTACCTTCACTCGTCTAACTTACGATACAACTTTTAATTTTTCAAAGGTACTTTAAACGTGAGTGAGGGAGAGGGAACAGGGATCAGGGTGGAGACGAATGAGTGAGAGAGAAAGAAGAAAGTCGTGGGCGAACATCTACTCGTTATTCGCTTATCGAAAATTTTCTCAGGGACGAGGTTCGCTTATTTAACGATTCCTCGGATTGTATCGACGAAGAAGAAGAAAGAGACTCATTAAATTTAATCGGCGAGGAATAACGCGTTCCACTTTGTACATACAAACAAAATCGACTTGATATATCCATTATCCAAACCAAACCTATATACCAATACAGAAGATTATGATCGGCCCTCGATCTTAGATATTGATATCGATCGTCAAAATCGAAATCGTTGCTCAAGATTCTGAGGATCGACGACAATGCGATCTTTTACTTAATCGTCGTCGGATCAAAAGGTACAGTCGTAGGACGTTGTGAAAGGCATTACGAAAATATTATAGACTAGGTATGGGAGAAAATAAGTCTTGCTGAGAAAAATGATCGTTTTATCTTCGTAATCTAGAACGAGAAATATTAGGAAAAGTGGATTAGAAGTTGTAGAACTTTCTTTGTCTTTTTTTCTTCATAGTTTTGTTCACTTTCTACAAATTGATTGCTTGATTCGGTTCCTCTTGAGCTACTTTTTATTTTACTACGTGTGGTTTTATTTTAGTTATCTTATTTTTCTCTTAATCATACTTTGTCATATTGTTGTGGATTCGAATTTCAATGCAGAGAAATGAAAAGTATACAGCTTTAATTCTCTTCCATGCATATTGTTTTCTGTTTCTATCTTCTATCAAGAAGAAGATTTTTTGTTTTGAAGAAACTCTTTCTGAGATTGTTAATAGTATAAATAATTGACAAACATGAAAACGCATCTTTTTCAAACGTGAGACGCATCTTTTGTGGTTTCGTAACAACTGTATTTTGACCATTTGATATAACCGTTATGTCATAGGAAATTGTAATCTTCGAGAATAAAAGTGCGTACATAACTGAGTCTAATCGAAACTAATTAAAGAAGAGCAGCTCCAAGTTGTGATGAAATTGTACGTTTGTCACTTGCCCGAGTCGAATAATAGAAGAAAGATAACTCAGGTGTCTCTGGTCTTCTAAAAAGTGAGGCCTCCCTTACGAAATCAAACTTTTCATTCAGCATTCAGCGAATCGCCCTTTGAGACATAAGACGATTCTTTTCTTTTTATTTTGTCATTTTGCTGTCAGGGATTTTTATGCAATACTAACAAAGGCACTGGAAAGTTATAAATAAGCGGTGACAGCTTATAATTACTGTGGTAACAGCTGAAGAAATTATTTGGACTCTGTTCTATTGGGAATAATATTACCATATAGATTTATGTCTTGAAACACACGTATCTGGCACGCATTTAATTAAAAGTTAAAATTAAAGAATTGTAAAGAAATTTTAATTCTCTTGGCCTAAGTTGTACAATCTTTTCGAGTTTTATAGTTTCGCCAATTTTACGTTTACATGCAAACCTTAGAAGATTATAAACTTTGTTATACTGAAACTGAAACTAAAATGTTACTTAATCTATCTGTTTAAATTTGGCTTAAATTTTCTTTCAACTAGCCGAAAGTTAAAAAATGAGATAGTGCTTGAGTGGATTAATGATTATAATTTCTTTGGTGTGAAAATATGAGAATGCGCCCCTGAAAGACCGGATGAGGCAGAAAACGTGAAAGATGGTATGCTCACAGTTTTGCGATTAAAATGTCTTGTTGGATATTGTCGCTTATTAATATGCAAAAAGTACCTACTCGCCAGTCTCATCAAAATAGCTCTAAGCGTGGAAACGTGCGCAGCGTGGGCGAGAGACACGCGCGTATATTCTTAATGGTATTATATATACAGGTTTTAAATTCCATTAAGCAATTTGGAGTATCAGTGGGCGTACGCAATAAACTTTTATGATTGATTCGAGGTGCAATCCAAGTAATTATATTGTCACAATTATGTTGTCATTGAAGTAAGCAATTTAGCAGACGAGGTGAAGACACCCCTTCCTTTCTCTCCTTCTAAGGGTTCGATTGGAAATCAGCTAATGATGAATATACCCTGAATACTTGCCTTTTCCAAGTTCTCTCATGACGGCTATGAAACAAAAATACTAGTCATGAAATTTTCTACTGAAATTATGCTTATTTTCATTCTTTGAATAAAAGTAGCTAGTAGCAGAGGCGTCGTATATAAAGAGTTTTCAGGTATATATAATGAGGAGAAAAAACGGATGAACAATTTGCTATTAAAAAATGAAATAGTTCACAGTTTCAGTAGATGATTGTGATAAAGTAGTTGAGGAGGGATGATTACCTGGATACATAAAGACTGATTTTTTTTATCAAAGAAACTAGTTGGATATTTAGTATAATATATTTCGTTTTATAAATTATAACTCTATTTTGTTGAAAGTGCTTTTCGAAGAGAAAATTTTCTGTGATTACGCCTACGAGTAGAGTAGATCAAATCTCGAATGGTGTGGTGATTGTTGCAATTTATTTATTAAAAGTGGAAATCGCAATCACCTTCTGACCACTATTTATTTATATATGTAGGTGTCCCTCACTCTAGTGATTGGAAACATTTGTGTAATGCTTTCTGGCAACATCAATATTCAAATTGCAATTTATGGTTAAACACAATAGTGATAGGTGATATTTTCTCCGCTAAAAACCTTCACTTTTACTGACGATATTAATTATTATTTTTACGAGGAATGTCGCAAGTTCCGTTGATGTGGAATCATTAATTGAGGGAGATAATTACTTCGGTGGCGAAGAGAATGTCGACTTTATTACAACAAATAATTAATCATAGGTTTCATAGGCATACATTTATACGGTATATTATTGAGGAATTTCTCTTCATTATTAAAAAAAAAAAAAAAAAAAAAAAAAAAAAAATATGTTATATTTAGCACTTGGAATATTTTAAAAATTATGATTGATGAATCTCTCGTATTTCAATGAATTTTTTTATAAATATCAACGGATATCTTAAAATTTCTGAAACTTTAAGGGACTACAGCGTGAATTTTTTTAAAATAGTGTTATATTCAAAAATTATTTCAATTAAACATTTGTTCCGACTGCAGACTTATTTACAGGATGTCTAGCGGACCGGGAAACTGGGAGAAATCAGGAAAAACCCGGGAATTTCATTTAGGACCAGGGATTTTTTTTATTTTATGAAAAATTCATTTTTTTCTACTACTTTATCACTTTTCTTTTTATTTTTTAATTGTTTTTTATTCATTTTTTTTTCAAAAGTCATAAAAAGACAACTATAAATTGGTCGAAGGAAAAAAACGGGGAGTTTCAAATTACATTACACATGATCATTACACACCCTTGAGCCATTATCAAATATTAGAAAAGGATTTCATAGATATACCATGATTTTGCAATTAAAATAACACTATGCGTTTCACAATATTTTGAATGCAACTTTTAATCAATTTAAAATTGATTACAGCTCAATAATTCCTTTTTCAATTCAAAGGCAGAAAGTCTCTTAATAATTTCTCTTCTAAAATCTCTTCGGGGAATTAAAGGTCCCTTGGGTAATTTTATTCAATGATACCAGCAAAATGGTGTGCCCCTTGGAGAGCGAAAGAGTTCGATAAAGAGAGAAAAGAGGATAATAGGAGTAGACATAGAAGAAGAAGAAGATAGGCAGTCAAGGGCCATGGTGCGAAGGCTCGAGCGCTCGAGGAGGTTCGGTCGTTTGCCTTGGGTTGCCTTCAAACCGGCGAGCATGGAACAACCCGATCCCGATTCCGATCCCGCCCGGTTTCCGCCGCGTACATTCCTTCTAGTGCTTGGGCCTTCTTCGACGAACCTCGGCCATTTTCGGCCTCCTTCGTTGGTGCCGCTCGGTATCGCGATCGGTTGTCTTCGGGCCTGCAGTAGTCTATCGGCGCTTGCCCGGAGCGGTGCGAGGCTCTCGTGTGTGTAGTCTCGAGAACATGATGATATCGTTTGTGACGTCCTCGACGTCAGCAAAGTCAATAAAAGTCGATTCGTCGATCAACGGCGCATCGCGAAATCCAATTCTCGCACCAGAAACGTGATAAAACGATTACGCACAAAAGAATTTACTCCGAATTTCCAAGAACGACGCGCCAGTCTTGAGCGCGCGCTTAGTGACGTGTGTGGTTTGGTGATTTGGTGCTCAATCGAAAATTTCTTTAATTTTTGTGATTAATCTTTTGTACTGGGTCTACCGTGAGTTCGTGATAACCTCTCACAAGAACCCTGGATATTTTATACCGCTCGGACTCTGAGAAGACTAGCCAGAGGCGAAATTCCGAGAATCAACAGGTGGGATCCGCAAATTTTACAAACAGGTACTGGTTCTTTAAATCTTCTAAAACGATTTTATTCAAATTAAGCAGTAGGTGAATTATGTAAACAAAGTTTGATGTTAATATCAGTTGGCCGTGACCTTTAAAATGTCAAGTTTTACTTTGTGAGCAATATTTTTATTTTGCTAAGAAGTGATATGATGTGAGGTGGAGTGAACTGTTATTTGCGGTTTTAAATCGTGAAGAAAACCATCTCGAAAGAGTCACAAAACTGAAAGTATAACTTATTACTGCACTTATCACTACATGAAAAGATATTGTATACAAAATGAAAATGATAACTAGTATACTCATTTTTAATGGCAAATAGAACTGTAATAGCTGATTTTCAGTACCAATTTTCCGTTTGTTTCTTTTATATCTTGAACACATCTAAATTTTCTAGTAATTATAATTGGAATGTTGTGTGTGAATTAGTGAAGTAGGTTTTGTCAGCCAGGAATGCATGATTAAAAGAAGGGATTAATTTTTTTCGCTTACATAGATCTGCATGTAATTAAGAAACAACCTTAAACTTTTTGAAACGATTTTTTGTTCGTCAACACTTAAAAAAGTGACCTCCAATGAGAGTGTGAATATAGCATATATTAATAGTAGCTGTCAAAATCATAAAAAGGTGCTTTGTTGACTTAGATCTTGCAGCCATAAAACTGATATGGAATTTTATCAATGATTGACAAGGAATCAATTTGGTTAGTGATGCAATGACATTTTGAGGTCTCGTCTCGATTATGAAAGAAGGGAATAAGGGATAGTAAAGACAGGTACAGATGAGGTAAGTTGGAAAAGAGAGGTTAGGTTTTCCAAGGTGCACGGATTCCTTGAGGCGGTCGTTCGTTTCTCACGCCTCAAGCAGCAGCCGTCGGTAAGAAGAGTTTTTCTCCTAGAAAAGAAACGAGTGCTTGGGTACTTCGAGAGGAATATAGAGTATACGATACGCAATTCCGCGTACGCGATAAACGCACGAGTCTCGTTACACGACTTCCGCTTCTCACAAAATATTAGATTGTGATTACCGTTGCATTTTTCGAAATCGCGCGTTCCTGGCATAATATACGAGACATTTATGCCCCGACGCGATTTAACGCTTGCTCCGAGTGAGTGCAAGCTTTAGCTTAGCCTTAGCTCTTCGAGAGAGAAAACCTAAGAAAGAAGGGAAAGACAGCGACTGAAACCTGCATCTTAATGAATCGTCCTTCTCTTTGCATTTTATAATCCCAGATAATAATCTTTAGCGGATCTCCGGTATCCACGCTCCCGTGAATCCAATTCAGAGATGCTCGGATCGAGTTAAACCGCTTTTAAAACGCGCTGTAATTTAATAGACACTTTTTCACTGGATATTTTGTACCCGATGCGAAGAAAGTAGCATAATCTCACAAGAAATTTGTTACGTTGCTCTCGCTACCGAGAACTGTAATGATACTCGACTCTGACTCATCTTTACCTTCGTTTCCGTCCTGCAGGCTACTTCACTTTCAATGTAGAAAAAAACTGCACCTCGAAGCCTTCAATCCGATTATACGCGTTCTGATACGAAATCTTTGAAATATTATTGAGATGGTATACTTAGGAAGTCTTAGCCGCTGACCTTTAGGTAATCTTCCACATAACTATCGAGTTTTTCATGGAAATACTTAGCTAATGCAAAATAAGTATCATATTCTTCGTAAAGATAGCAAGGATTTAGTTGATGAAATAGAAAGTGTGAATACACGTTGTGTTTTGAAGAATTTTTTGGATGATAGGGTGGTTCAGTTGGTGTAGTTTGTTTTGTTGTTGTTGTTTCTTCTCGCAAGACGTTCATTGTCTCGCTCAACCTCACCTAGTACGAGTTTTCTAGTGAAAAATACCTTTACTTGAACGCCGCAACACTCTTATGTGTTTACTTTAAATATTTAAGCAAACTACAACTATCTTTTATTCCTCCATAATTACAGATGTTCGATACTAGCGTAGGTGCTCAGTTCATGTTTCCGCTGTGCTCCAGTTAATCCTCTACAGGCTGAAGGCCAGAACACTTCATAAACAATATATTTCGAATATATTCGTATTTCATTTAGATCTTCAAATGATAATTTTCAAATAAAAACTTCATTTCTTGTTTCTTCAATAGTTAAATAACACTTAGTAGCCAAGAGAATTTTCTCTAAATAATTATTATCCGGTAATTATTGCTTCATTAGGTAAATGGTTAACTCATTGTCACCTATTATGCAGAATATGCAAAACAATTTTAGCAGAAATATCGGTAGCACAAAACCTCGTGTGAAACGCGAGTAGCTACTTTGCTATTAAATAATGAGTTTTGCTCAATCTGCACTAAAAAGTACTGTCGGTTGAAGTTATTGGGAAAATTCCTAATAAAAAGGAGAATGCCTACCTTTCAATAGTAGTAATTAGCGCACCTAGTACCTTTACGTGAGATAATTATTGTTATGAAATATCAATAATATCTTATAAGGTTTCATTGCACTATAATTACCCTCTCAAATCTAGCAAAATGGTGATATAGCAATGGGTAGATCTACACATAACTGTCAGAAAGGTATTGCTTACTATACTGTGGTAAATAATTAGTCATGCTTCACGAACAAATCGTTGCCATTTCTATCTTCTTTCCATTTTTGCGCGAAATAATGATACTATTGTTCCAAATACTTCATTTAAAGTAAATTTCTCTATGCTTTAAAATGCAACTAGTAATCATTGACAATTGTTATCATTCCGCCTCTAACTCGTTTTTTCCTCAGTTCAAATTACACGTTATCTTTCCCGGTGATTATGAAGATTGTTTGCATATCTAATGTTTTGTTTGTTTAGCTTTCAACATTTTCTCCTGCAAACCAGAATCGACCTTGCATGCATTATAGGATATTTTTATTTTATAATGTTCTCTGCAAACATTTGCGTAAAATTAAAATCAAAATTAAAAGTAAAGTTTATTGGATGGAGTGAGACTTATTAATGATACAATTATGTAGAGCTTTGTGGGTTCAGACATAAAATGAATAATGATTATTAGTTGGAAAGGTTGGAGAATTAATGAGGTAGTTAGCTAATCTTTTTTCATAAATTAAATTTTTATGTTTGCGAGTATTATTTGTGCACGATCTTTTTCCTCGACCACTGAGATTTTTCGTGATACATTTTTCTACGTGAGGATTTGATTCTTTGAGGATAAAGAAGAAAAGGTCTGTTGGAATTTCCTTCGTATTTGGTGAACAAAGAGAGTTGCTAGACTCTTTTAAAAGCAAAATGGGAAAACTTTTTCCGGATGTGAAATTCGTTGTTCGTGAAACGTTTTTACCACAGGTGCAACGCTTACCTGCGGATATTACTTATGGATGAGCAGGCTCCAGAGGCATTCGAACCCTGAGAATCCAATGGTAACGCTTATTAAAATGCTATTACTGGTCGATGCATCGATTACAGTAGTTTTACTCGTTTTACTTAAGGTCACGACTCGAAGCGAAAGGTCTTTCTAGAATGCATTTACGCACGTATCACCATTTCCGTTCATTCACTGCTATAGACTACTTTCTAACTAATTGTACCAATCAGAATGTTTCTGGCTTATCCATAATCTGCATTTCCAAGAAGATTTACTATTTTATTTCCATATAATACTATATCATTTGCTGTAATTTTTGACTCTAATAGAAAATTATATTTACACTTCTGATTGTTTAGGTTAATGTTTATTTTTCTAGCCAAGTTCGTAAAGATGGTATTCAAGTTACTTATACACTCACTCGCGATCGAGAGCACTCCGATCGAGAGCACTTTTCACGCTTGACTGATTCTACGTCCCCTCCGAGCGTCCCTCGACAGCCTACACTAAATGCCGGCGCTCGCGAAGTCAATGCCGTGGTGATGTCAGAGTGCTCGCTCGAGCTATTTTAATCCCATCCGATCGAAGTCACTCGACCCCCGAGCGGTGCTCTCGATCGCGAGATGAGTGTAGTTCATTCAGGATTATTAACTTTCGCAAACAACGTCTTATTAATTTTAGTTTAGTTTTTCCGTACATTTTACTTGCTTTTTAGAATAGGTACTTATATTTGTCAGTAAAGAGTAAAATAAAACACTGCGGGATAAATAATAATTGGTTAATAAAATTATTAAGTTCTTCGGTAAAAATGATGATTGGTGAACGAGTTGATAAATTAATTTGTCTCTTGGATGAAATATAAATGACTACTAGTTGATCGCTAATAAATCAATATAAACCGTTTGATAGCTGCTCGTTAAACCGTTGCTGTATTTACTACAGCCTTTATTTAATGAAACCATCTCTTTATTTACCCATCGAACGGGTCTTTCGACCGGAAATGATCTGGAGCGGAAGCAAAGCAGCCTTCTCCAGAACTTGTTTGAGTACGTTTACAACAACGACAGCTTTTGCGAAGGTGAAAAGGCACTTTCCACATTTCACAAGCATTAAAAAAAACAAAGAAATTACAGAGGCTAGCATCATTTGCGAGAAAATTGCAATGGTATGCACCAAGAGAGAAGTACGTATACGTATAAATGGCCTTGAAACGAAAGTAACGAAAATACGACTTCTCTGGATTATTATCACACTAAACAATAAAAAAATTGGACGTGAAAGATTTGAATACGTGATATAGGGATTAATATGATACACACTCGATATAATTCCTTTGTCCAATTTTTTTCTGAGTACATGAATCGGAAAGACATTGATCTTGATCTACCCTTTTCGATAAGAAGTGCACTAATAGGAGGTGTCATCGTGGACAAAAGAAGGGAGATTTCGAAAGCCAAGGCTTTATGATGCAACATGCGAAAGTGGCGCGGACGGTATGGACCAATAAATATCGAGCAATGGGAATGCAATAAAAAACCGTTACCGAGAGGCAATCGCGGTCGACCCGAGGACGAAACGCTCGCTTGGTTGATTCCCAAGTGCGAGATCGATGCGCGAAATTCGCGGAAGAACGCATTGTGCATTTAAGCCGATAAAAATGAGTGGACGCGATAAATTGCTTTTAATGTCAATCTCCAAAGGGAAACGCATTAAGAAGGTCTTAAGTCCGTTCGTTGATCGAGTGACCCCAACGCCAACTGTCAGATTATTACATTTGAAACTTCTTGAAAGAAAACACTGGATTATGCTAATGACAGATATTGGATTTATGTGTTCCGTAATTTCGAGAAGATAGCTCAGATTATTGAAATGATAATTGTTGAAAGTTGTATTAATAATGAGCAAGTCTTTCGAAATATGTACATTAATCGCATTAAGCATGAAAAATAGCGGCATCTTCTCTCTCGGGTTATTCATAATTTTGCAATTTTCCTCTTCTTCCTCCTCTCTCTCCATAGTTGATTGCTTTCATTCGATCTAAGTGTAAGAGTCATTTTCATCGTGTACTTACGACCCAGAGACATTTCAGGGACAAACGTGGCACGAATCTGAGAACGTCTGAGTGCAGAATTTACAATCGGTCATTAAAGATCATTAGAGATTCCTTGATGTGAGGACTTTTTTGTTTGAGTGGATATCAATTGGTGGAAGATTGATCAAACGGTTTTAGATTTATGGCTTCGATGTTGATTCTCAAGATACAAAAGTTAAGGATCTTTCTTGTAAAAATTATCATCTATTATCGCCTGATGGATGAATGAGTTTTATTTAAGTTGAAATTTAACAAGGATAAACATGTGATGTCAATTCCATGAGTGAAATTCCTTAGGCGGCAACCCGTCTGTCAGTGATGAGTAGACTGCGTCCTTATTGCCTTTAATGTTTGTAAAACGCCCCCAGGATGCGAAGTGTGTACCATATACTATGCAAACCGGATGTCCTTCGTGATGTGGAAGCCAGCTAACCCATTTCGCATTAATAATCCCGTTGTCAGGCAATGGCCATTGAAATTGCGCGTTTCAAGAGCGGATAATCGACTATCGGGCGTAATCTTGGGCATCGGCACGATCTCTTGCTGCTCGCTTGCAGACTACTATTGACCAAGCAACATTGTAGATTCAAGCGATACGCGAATTCGACGTGCATACAATGTAAGACCCTCGCGATTCAGCAATAATAATCGACATTGGCTCGCACCATTAGCCAGTGCTCATGGTCGTTTAAGGTCGTCCTTCTCGGGGATGTAATCGAACATCTCGTATGTCCTTGACAAAAGGATATTCTACAATCCAATGCTTTCTTCTGTCTTCTGTATTTGTGGATGAATGATAATGTAAATTATTATTCGATTATTTATATCTGAGGATACGAACTTACGTGAACTGCATAATCACATTATATTTCAGAATTGAATGTTAACAGGACAAAAATTTCGTAAAATTCACACATGCTTCAGGAACATGTCAGAGAAGTGTCAGGAAAAAAAATTTGTTAGGGAAATCAGGAAAATGTGAGGGAAATAGGAGTAGCTGATTTTAAGGGATTTTAAATATTATATTTGAATTTTAAGGAATTTAAAGATTTTTCTAGGAATTTCAAGAAATGTTAAGAGATTTTCAAGATTTTTGTGGTATTTTAAACGATTTTAAGAAATGTTTATATTTTTAAAAGATTCCGTAGAATTTTGGGGACTTGAAAAGATTTCAGTACATTATTATTGAAAATTTATTCGCATTTTTAATACTTTTTTTCTCAGGGCTTATCTGAGACAGAAAAATGTCAGGGAAATTGAAAAATTGAATACGCACTCTGTTCTAAGAATTCCTTAAAACCCCATGAAATAGTTTGGCATCCTTTGAAATCCCGTAAAAATCCCATTAAATCTATTAAATTCTTTAAAGTTCTTCAAAACCGCTTACGAGTATTTTTTTGGCAAGTCTTCAGACACCCTCTTTTTCCTTTCATTTTAATGAAAGCCTATATATATAAATCATTATTCGATTTATCTAGCTGAATGAGAGGTTTAGGAATTATAGTTGGAGTATTAACATATAAATTTGTCGTATTATTGATAGTTGGTAGTACTTTGTAGGGATTATCTTGACTATTAGTTATAGATGGCTAGAAGTTTTCTGTAAAAAGCGAATTACTACACTTGCGGCTATGATAAGAAATTAGAGCGTATAAGTATTCTGATCTGCGTATAAAAGGAGCATTATATTTTATAGATTATGAAGGGGAGTAGGATACTTACCTATCCAACTAGATAAATAGATACTCGGACCGATGGCTGGTTAGCCTCCTGGCGATATTTATCTGAGACTACCTAACCTCCTCCTAACCGTGCCTAACCTACCTATTTATCTTTCTTTATACCTTCTTAGAACAGTCATGGCTGCACTGGTTCTAATTTATATTTCATGCAAAGTTGGCCCAATGAGATACCTCCCGGCGATTCTAGTTACCATTTACCGAAGACTTTACTTCATTCAAGATTCAAATTCTCACAATGCTAATCAATGATTCACTTGAAAATTATTCATTGTCTTATATAATGTTTCAGTACCAATCTCTTCTATAACAAATCTGAATTTAATTTCCATCAGATTGTCATATTGGATCTAGATAAATAACACAAATACAGATTTATTATTTGGTCGATGGTTTTACTATGTTGTTTGTGATCTGGATCTAAACTATATATTCCTTGAGGTTTCATTCGTGGAATGATATTTGAATAACGTTAAAATTTAGATTCATTAGAATGATGGCACCCATTCTAGAGTATGTGCAAATGTCGAGGACAAGCCAATTGCACAAGCTAGGAGAGACTTCGTTACATTATGCTTGTTCGCTCATAAAACAGTGACTAAACGATGACGTTGGGAAATAGTCTGTGGACTCTATCGTTAGAAAGAGAAAAGGGATTTGAAGACGCAGTTTGAGAATAGGAAAGGATACTTTAGTTCCCTACATAGAGATGAAAATTTATTCCTCTTGTCAGCTCACAGTTCGCGCATATTTTACCTTAAAACGTTTGAGTTATGTCCCGATGTTAGGATCCCGTGTAAATGTTCAAGACGAATGCTGTGGAATTAAATTAATTTATGATTCTGCAAGTCGTTTATTTCTATCAAATGTTAATCGTGCTTGCATCTTCGTCAGATAAAGTAAAATAAATAATAAAAATTATACTACACACGTCTGCAATACTAAATCAAGTTTAATTCTTTTAAATAAAATTTCTTTACAAAAGTACTTTTTTACGAGCTTTGTGGTTCGACTGGTAGTAAAGCGAAACAATCGCCCATTGTCAAATTTAATTCTTGTAGAAAAAAATTAATAATTACACCAATTATGCCAGTGAAGTAGAAACAATCAGATTCCTGCTCCTAAGTGGCTGTAAAATTTCACAGTTTGATCAAAATTTTGTGTGCTGCAGATTTAATATACTCTTAACGAAAAATTAGCAAAGTCCTTGACGATGTAATTGCAGTGCGGCTAAGCTAAGCTGGTGATTGTTGGCGTAAGCGCTGTACTTTTTCTTTTTTCTCTTTTCGATACGGACCACCCGCTGTCAATTGAACCCTTCGTCTTGTTACTGTACAATTGAAATGTTTAATTACCCGCGGTTTCCACTCTCAGCAAGAACTCGAACTTTACACTCGCAAAGAGCAAATATCCGTGTGTACACTGCTTGTGGAATTTGCTTGGAAACAGCGCCAATCTTGGCGTAACGTTTAATGTGAAGTAATATTCTCGTTTCTCTTTTATGTATTCTAAATCCGCGTTAAAGCTATTGTATTTTTTCTCTCGTCAGGAAATTGGAAATTTAAATTTGTTTAACGAGTTTATTTTTTGTACTGCTCGTAAGTAATCTGCAGGCATCGATTCTTCATTTCTTCCTTCTCGTTCTGAGTTTTACGTCGTCATCTGAGTAATGGGCACCGATGCGTGCAATCCGCTATATGGTGAACAATCGCCTCGTGCAATTATTACCCTAATTAGTAATTAGCTGATTGGCCGTGAGTGGAACTCGCCGATTCACTCAGCCAGCTCGTTATGAATTCGCGTATACCGTTTCTCTTAGACTAAACAGCTCTTTTTTGATTTTCAAAGAACGGCAACTCGTTCCCACGTTTGTATACCACTCAAATCATTCACGGTACGTGAACTATGAACCATCTTTCTAGATTCTAGTATGTCGTCGATAAAGACTATACAAAAGGGTTACCGTTCCGCCACCATAAGAGAGCGAGTTTTTGCACTGAAAATTGGAGCGATTCCTGGAGAGATGACCGAGAAGAGTTCCACCTCTTTTTCTTCTAACAATTTCAACCTTTTCATAGCGGCATAAAAAGGAAAATAAACTTGGGCTTCAGTAGCACACTGCAAACATTTAATTTTTAAACCTTTCGGTATAAATTGTTATGTCTCTTATACTTATACCACATAAGTAGTATTGCAATTTACGACGAAGTGTCGTAAAATCCCGAAAATTAGTGCAAATATAAATTCAATGTTTGTATATTGCACATTTATGATTTTTGTTCTTTTATATTTGAAAACACACTTATACTTGCAGGCAATCGAATTGGGGCGCATTCTAATGCAGTGATTGAAAAAACTTAGGAATATAGGTACATGTATTTTGCAAAATTTCAGAGCTGAATAAATTTGAAAGATAATTTTTTCAGCAATTGCAAAATGTTGCAGAAGTATCTTTTTCTGCTGTAATTAAGATAATCGTATTGGGCGTCTTGAAAAATTAATGCTGCAGTCGACTTTATCTGTTTTCGGGGAGAATCTTGATTTATTCGTTTTAGCAACAGACTCGCGCCAAGCTGACTCGAATAAAATTAAAAACCTCCGTGTAACGATGTTATCTGACAATTATACGATTGGAAGGAGGTAATTTACGATTATGATAATTCACGCTCTTTATGGCGATCCAATCGTGCAAACCTTCGCGCATTTTAATCTTTCATTAAAGTGACACTCTTCACCACCGAGTGTGATGACGTTGAAAAATTAATTGCCATTTTTACACTTCATTTTGTTTTTAAAAAGCCTTTCATTCTATTAATAAGTTATTTATAATTATTGATAACTTTTTGAAAAGAAGAATAAAAGAAAAGAATCTCTCAGTTTATTTTCATCGCGCATTTAAAATACGAATTTTTAAACTTATAGTTTCTAAAAATTTCTTGGCGAATGAAATATACAGCTGAAGGTTGGCAAGGGGCAGGTGAGCAAAATAATACATAAAACCTTTTACGAGTTCGGTTCTCGTTTCACATTATGCTAAAAAGCAGATGTTTTCGCGGCTGGGTCAAAAGTGCGAGAAGCCAGAATGCACGCACGAAGGTGTGCTTATGCTAAAATGAATTTCAGTGGATTTGTCTGGAGAAAAAAAATGCAGACTTCATTCGACTTTACGCCATTCAAACATCAATATCTGTATAATATCTGCGTGAGAGGTTCGAGATAACCGCATTCCTTTTCACGGGTGTTTCGGTTTATGTATGCTGTTCATTGCAAATCGCAAAATATTATTGACACAAAATGACACCTAACGATGCTCCATTTCCCCTCGACTTTCTCCTCCCATGTCTTCTCATAAATTGTCTATATGTATATCTGCCGATTTTTCTTTGACTGTATTATTATACATCAGTATAATACCTTCACTTTATCGATGTGCTGTACATACATTTTTTAGATCGACTATAGTAAAAATTGTTATTAGTTCCCTATGCAATAAAATAATTCGCAATTTGCATTTAGGTATCTAGGTCTATAAATGCACAAGAGTTCATATTCGTGTGTCACGAGGTTCATGATATAGTAACTTTCTCCACCAAGTTTTCAGTTCCCCTCTGACAAAGAGGTATGCTTACGCATGTGTATATGCACATTCGATATCGGAATTGACATTTGGAATGCTAATGTCGATTAGTATAATCGATATTATCAAACAGAGTGTACCATTGTACGAGTACAATATATCTATTGTAAATATATAAAGATGTCTGTAGGTACCCACGTGACAAACCGCGACATGTCCAAGAAAAAGAGAAAGGTCGAATATTCTATTGTGAATTTATGCCCAGTGAAAAATTACATTGTGAATGAGAAAGTCAAGTCAGTTATGTAATATCTTGTTATTCATTTTTAAAATGTAGAGTAGACGTTATTTAATATTTTCTCCGTCCTTTTTTTTCCATAATATTGATAAAGTCCCGATTGATACTTAATTAAATTCAGTGACACATTTAAATAATGTACGAATTGAATTAAAAATAATGTTCTGGGAAACGGAATTCCCACTGATATTTTCGTGGATAACTGGAAGTTAATTAGGTGCATTCTAGCACCTCCTTTGCGTGTTAATTAACCTGAGAGACCTTGCTTGGTTCGCGACCAAGAGCAACGAGTGAAATGCAATCGAAGGTACGATTTACGCAGTTCATATGTATACACGTGATATCAGTTGAAGTACGTATGGTGTACATATAAGTGTATTGCACAGACTCGTCTGGACAGGATTGGCCTGACACCCACAGCCACGCGTGAGATCGACATTTACTTTTACCACCATTGAGACGTGTTTATCACAATGGTCAAAAGCTTCGAGTTCGTACATGACCTCCGAAATTAATTCCGGACCTCACTTGCGAATTTTCTGCTACCTGCTTATCGAAAACACATCGCGAGATTAGATCTTTTGTCCTTGATTACTGTTTAGTCATAATTGATTTTGCTTTGTGCAAATCAGCGTTGCGCAAGTAGAACACATGCCTATTTGACCGTTGCTTAATTCTATTTTTACACGTTTATATTGTTACAGTTTCATGTTATTACTAAATCAGATTGTGACTAAATCACGTTGTGACTAAATCATGTTTTGACTAAATTATATTGGTACTAAATTATACTCTTAATAAATCATATCATAACTAAATTACATTGTTACTAAATCATATTGTAACTAAATTATGTTCTTACTTACTCGCATTGTAACTAAATTATATTGTTAGTAAATTTCCGTATAAAGAATGAGAAAAAATTGAGATTGCCTTTCAATTCTTGAGGCCAGATACGATTCTGTAATAAAATAGGCATGAGCTAGAGATTTATCTATTCTCTGGAGGCGAATTACTGGTCTGTTCAACATCATAATATTAAGTTCCTTTGCGCCTCCATTTGTGTGAAGTTTACTGGCGCGATCTCATAAAGTAGTGTGTAACTCATTGGCGATTGCATCGACACCCGTGAGTATTACGCGACAGCATTTAAATCGCGAAACATCCCCGAGCGATAGCCTTACTTCCGAACTTATCAGTGGTGAATACACTCGGGGTGTACAGGAGTGATAGCGCACATGTGCTTTCTGATAGTCTTCTTTATTTATGCACTTCTCTTTCTTTCTATTTCTCCTTCTTCATAAATTCTACATTTGCAATAAATTATTCTAAGAAACGTTATCAGGGGGTGTCTAGCATTGGAAAATTACATATTAGTACAACTGTCTTCAAAAACTACTCCACACAGAACAATCGATATGCTACGCGTCAGTTTTTTCTTTTCAATGCTGTAATTTCCCATTCTGTTTTTGTTTTGGATCAGTGGTAATGTTATGTATGATAATGTGTAATAGTGTTTAACATCGTACTATAAGGATAGAGTAACTATCGCATTGATTCAGTTCTCTAAAAACAGCAGGACAGTTTATAAGTTGCTAAAAACAAACTCCTTTGATACCATGCTAGTCACGCTGGTGATTTTTCGGGTTCTGAGCATTCCGATGAGTCCGTACTGAAGTCAAAGTCAATCTTTGTTCGAATCAACTGAAAGTTTCTTTGAGACGCGCACGTGAACATGTGGGGGCACACAAGCGAGCCTTAGATAGAAAAGCATCCAGTCACTCTCTCATCCTCCCGTTTACTTTCTGGTTGCTCTCTTTGCTTCCTTTTTGGCGGGTAGGGAGAGAGAAGAACGCCGCGTAGCTTTCGTCCTTGTACAGACGATACGAACGGAAAGACGAAGAGCGTCGGCACTGTACGATGCCGAATGCTGATTGGCCAACCGACCGAACGACCGGACGACCGTGACTATCCGAGGAAACGCTTTATAATAACGTGGTGCCCACCGAATGGTAGATGCTCTCTGATTTTCTCACTCAGGCTCGACCGGTGGCTTTCGTTAAAGTCGTTCCTTAGTTGTACATACCTACTAGGTATAGCTACGTACCAGAGACCTTCGCAGAACCTGTTGATGGTTTAGTGCCATGGTGCACCAGCCAACTTTAATGTCCGCGAATAACTCGTGAACGCTTTCCTCCACCATCTGGAAAATGCTACCGTGAAATGAATAAATAATAATATTCTTACCACCTATAAAAAATCAGCTTTCAGCCCCTGGAGGAAATTAAATTCCAGCTCTCTTTCTATCCTCCGAGAATTCCACTTTTTATCATCACTTCTGATTCAGTGTAGTTCTTCTTTGCATCCTACAGTTCTACTTAATTCGTTTCATGCAATCCTCTATTCTTTCCTTTGTTAGCTAATCTTTTCATTTCCAAATATCCTCTTTTTTTTTCCTTCTACCCTACCTGCTAAAGATCCCTTCTGACTCATCTTACCTGAAGATATACCCTAAAGAGTCTGCTCAGACTTTTATTTACTCTTTTGCATAAATTTCTCTACTGATTCCACACATGTTTCTGAATCGATTATAAGCATCATGGAAAATCACTGATTCCTCCAGTGAATGGCTCCTGGACAGTGATACACAAAATAATTGTATTCCTTATAAAACGGCAATAGTAGGATCCTGAATGTGTAAAGCAGGTAGCGGTGTTTATGAAAGCGTCGTCTAGAATCGATTAGTCTCGTTCCAGTGACCCTTTGGGCACTTAACTGTATTTAAGTCCGAAGCTTCTTCGTGCAACAGGATTACGCATTCCTCGTTCGTAGCTCTCGGTGCAAGTTTGGTTCGTGCAATAAAATTTGTAAACAATGCTTTTTGTCGAGTTGCGGATTTAACGGCAAAATGTCTTTTTCTCTTCTTCAGTTTGTTTTGGCGGGGATACTAATTAAAAGTGTCCATGGGTGCGAAAAGCACGAGTGATCCTCTTTTTCCTGGATTTACTGCATACGCGGAGGTACTTATCTACCAACCGCGCGTGTGACTTATAACGCTTTTACGAAGAGCGGCTCATTTGCAATTTGATTTACACGTCCCTGCATACCTATATCAGCATGGTATATGCGTGTAGTTTTAGTTTACCTTTTCCTATACCTACACTTATACCTATACGTGTACCTTTACCTATATATGGACGTCCCATGATCCTACCATTCCGCGACGCATAGGCTCATGGTGTACCTGCACTTTACGGTATTCATGCGTATGCAGCACATGAATATATGTATAGTGCATATCCCAGGGACCCTTACATATAGGTGGACGCGTAACTGGGTGTATATAGTGCCGATGTTCTCCATCCTGTGCGAACACGCCTTTACGTGCGGTTTACGATGTCAATACATACATATATACATGGGTAATGCATCCTGGTATGTAAAGTTACGAGCGCATATATAGGTGTCGTGTACATAGGTTACTGGGTATACTCTGCTTCCAATATGTACCTGTGCATACACGCAACAACCACAAACCAGATGTCAATATACAAACGTATATCCGTTCGTAATGCATATCTCCGTATGCGACGCTTGTTTATGTACCGCGCAATCGCGTCCCTTGTGTTCGTCTTGTTTACTCTTTTTTTCATCCTCTCATTCTCCTTTTCTCTCCCGTGGCTTTCGTTTTTATTTATCCTTTTAATGCACCCACAAAACCACCCGCAATTTACACTTTACGCCTGCTCTTTATTCCTCACATAATTGTACACACATTTTTTTAGCGCCGGTTTCATTTTATTGCGGACGGATATTATTTTTCGAAAGAGCATTTTATGTCAGGAGTACTCACTCTGTTGGTCTGTTTACTTTTGGAATGTGATGGACTTCTGAGGGTGCGTTAAGAAACTGGAGTTTATGGGCACTAAATAAAACGGGAGCAAGGAAAGTTGGGATGAAATTTGGTCTTTAAAAGTCTTTCGAGAGTCCTTGCATACTTATTATGATTGATCTGATTTTTATACGTTTATTTTTCTGTTTCAGGTAAGACACTTTTTGAGACTCTAAAACCTTAGACCAGTTTGGGTAAGTTTGTTTTTTCTTTTTTTTTTTTCAATCCAAAGATAACACTTTATCGCTTCACGAATTGAAATCATCACCTGTCTTAATTTGACCTACATCAGGAAAAAGTCTGATCTCCATATAGTACCGTTAAGACCTTTCATACCTTTTCCCGTTGCATTCGATCAATCATCACCGTGGCAGCCCTCGAGTTGCGAGAAATGCCGAGCACGCTCTTATCATGTTGGTAGCAACTTCGATTAAGAGATTCAAATGATTCGTCGACAGACTACTTAAAGTAAAAGTGGTGCCAATCAAGATATAGAAACAGCTCATTCCGGACCAATATCTAACTCCTGTGACCTCCAGTAATTGAGAAAAAGTACTTGACACGATCGTTACTTTCATTCCTAAAATTGTTCCTACCTAGGAAGCATTTTATCTTAGAGAAATTCCAGGTCGACCTGACTTCTTCGAACATTCTCGTTAACGACGAATCGGAATTGAAAGCGACATTACTAAGTTATCGGCACCCGGTCAGGAACGTGGCAGACCCAGTCGCGATCTAACGATGTCTCCTAGCCTCAAACTCCCTCGGTCGGGAATCTTGATTGCTCAAGCACGTTTTGTTCTCGTGATGAGAATCGAACGCGATTCGAATCTAGAGATTCTTTCCTGAAATTGTATAGGTATCCATCTGACCCCGAGGGTCGCCATTGTCGCGGATATCGGTGTCCCGTGTCTCGACATACCCGGACGTTCCGGGTCACCGGGATGTGACCTCTGGATATCCGGCGAAGAGTACATTCTCGCATTACCACTGTCTTCGAATCTTTCTTCATCTCCTTTTCCGCCTCCTCGAGAAATTGATATCGGGTCCCCGACGCCGGTTGACTCTGCAGTAAAACACGTGGTGACAGTCGTAAGGTATCTGCTGCACTCGCTTGGAGACAAGCAGACATGCAAATATGCAGACCCAGAAGCCATTGCAGCACCTAGACGTGATAGCCTCAAACCTACTTTGCGTGAGCTTTTCAGGCCTTGGCCACAAAACAAAACGAGACACCTTTCATTATTCTTAGGTGAAAGCTGCTATTGTTGTACTCAAGCATTCCCTTGCACGATGATGATATCTTCACCCCTAATGATCTCGAGAATGATTGACTATTAGTATGACCCGCGAGCTCAAATCGAGTCACTTGGGACGCTCTGAGATCATATTCCGAGGACAACTTGCCTATCTGGAGACAGTGGGTACATTATTCTTCTATGATTCGCTCGAGATATTGTTCAGACGTGAGTCGCGCGAGACCATTAAGGCCTTTCATGACACGAGCACCTTCCAAATGGTGAAAGTCGCTGTTTTGTTCACCGGCTTCTCTATCATCATAGATGACCTTCGAAGATGAAACAGTGCCCTTAGACGCGACGCGCGAACTCATTTGTGAATTCTTGACACTAAATACGGTTCTGATATTTGTGAGGGGGTTCTTCGTTAAGTGCGTTTAGCTACTTTCCATAAATGGTTCCAGTGCTTTGAATTTTAATGAGATGCTTTGCAAGTTTCAAGCTACATTCTTGAGAGAAGTCGTTGGATTAAAAACTTTTAGAAATCGTATCTTTTTATATCTCAATACGCTTAGTAGCATAAGTTTCACTTGAAAATAGATATTGCTCAAAAATCTCACCTTGAATTGAAATCCTTCTCGCTTTACGAACTAAATTATTAACCAGTTATTGAGAATGATTAAAGAAAGAGGCAGGATTATATATCAAGCCCACACAAGGCTGCAAGTTATAGAGAATCATTTTATCCTCATCGTCTCTTTATTCATTGATGCACGCTGATACATACATATAATTCACGCATTGTAAATGGAATAAAAACATTTCCCTCGTTTTATTCACAAGATCCAACCTCGTTAGTCTGGTTCGCAAAGTCACCGATGCGAATGGAAGTCTCAAGACATGAAGGCGAGGACGAGGGAATAAAAGGAATAATAAAAATAGTATGCTTTAAGCAGAGGGTATCCGCAACATGAAAAGCTGTTGACAAGAACCGTTTCTTGTCTTCAGTGCCCCATAAAATTGTGTCGTGGCGTAGGTCACGAGGTGACGATCTTCCCGGTTCTCGTGTGACTGCCAACTTGCTGACAGTGTCTCTACTCAGGAAATTAAAGACTTAAAGACTCTGACACTGTGTACAATTCGCGTCACACAAATCCTTTCTTCTGTCACATCATTAATGCAAATTTCCGGCTATCCATGCATTAGACAATTAAAAGCACATTCGTCTTGAATCAGCGATTCGCACTTGATAGTCACCGACACAGAAAATGACTTGCAAAATGCATTAACTTTTATTGCTTAATAGAATTCCAAAAAAAGTAGTTTCTTAATGTATTATAGTTTCTTAATCTATTATGTATTAGTTATTTAATGATAGAAATTCTTTTTTCAAGCAGATTTAGCGTCGAACATTAGTGACGCTTTGTTTTTGTTTTCTTCTTTTTATTGTCATTCTGAGTTTTCAAGACAATCTCGGAATTAGCAAGTGTTTAATTGAGAATGTGTTTTAAATTTCTTGGGCATTGAGGAGAACATGCCAATCGGAATTTTTGTGCGATGAGGCAGCTAGGTGTTCTCGACATTCAATGCCATAGATGCGTAGACTCAGTGGTTCTCGAGCAGCTACTAGTTGGCGTACATTCCAATTCATTGACTCGTGGAGAGGACGTTGACAGCAAGCTGACTCCTGGAATGTGTCTGAGATAAGCCCACGTCTGTCATTGTGACAGACCACTGTACCAATATTGATTCTCCATCGCTCTATCGTTCAGCAATATTCCTGCATTTGTGATAACGTTCTACTAGTGTGGGCGAAAAATTGTATATCTACTGAGTTATTCGCAAGCCAAAGTAAATTCTCAGACAGACATTTCAATATTTCAAACACGCATTTAGAGAAAGTAGTTCAAACCCCATGATTTCCACGAAAAACAAAAATTAATATTTTCTTTCGAATCTGTTCCTATTAATAAAATCGAATTTTATCGAGTTAAAATGCACCTGAAATAAGATATAAGACGTTATAACGTTTTGATTTCATCGAGGCGGAAGCGAGGCCCTGAATGAGTTCACGGTTGCCGGAAATTAATGTTTCTTGGTGAGAAAAATATGTTTGGAAGACTTTCTCCTCAGAATCAATGACAAGGGCCACTAAAAAATTATCCTCGAGGTAGCCGAATGAAACTGGTGATGCTCAATCTTTGATTGCGTAAGGACCCACGACTGGAACGACTTTCAAGGCCGCGGTCGAAGAAATACGATCGGGTCAGACCACGCAAATGGAATTTATTTCGTGTGTCAGACCCACAATCGGACGGAGGTCTGCCTCTGAGGAAAGTTAATCCTTCAGCTAATTTCGTTTTGTGGTTTTCGTCCCCCTTTTGTAACACGCCTTTATTACTGTTATTATTCTGCAACTCTCGTGTGGAAATAAATAATCACCAGGGATCCTTTACAATCATATTTATATCAGCTTAAGTTCACAATGTTGCAATTTGATTACCACTCTTTTTCTTTTGCAACCTTCTTTTCCATCCTTCTTTTTCAACCGCTTTTACCAACCCTCTTCTCTAAATTTCGTTCTCGAAACCCTTGGACAATCTCCTTTTTCAACCCAGAAAAATATTTATTTAATGATAAATAATTAAAAACCCCAAATAGTCCAATGAAATATAATTATTTCAGTCGTTTATATTAACTAGCCTTCAGTTGTAGAGAATTAATTTGTAGAGAATTAATAATTTAAAAGTTGAAGATGAATGCAAATAGTAATTAACGAGGGTGAAAAATTGATTAGAGATGGTCCTTTGTTTCTCTAAAGGTTCATTCTTGGTTACCTGACTGTTAGTCATGAATGAAATATGCTTTCTGTGCTAAGCGTGTATGCAGAACTCCGAATACCTACCTGAGCTTAGCATCACAACGGAGATCGTTGCCGACAAAGTGCATTTTTGCACGTTCCGCCCTGCGATAAATTCGCTAGGTTAGAAGTTGGCTTAGTCGATTGGACGGTTTCTCGTGACAGGTTGCAAGATATATATACACAGTACACACCGTAGCAAAAACCAATTGGACTACCTAAACATGCTGGCTCAAGTCTGGCAAATATTTACCGCCTTTTTTTTATAAACTTGAGGCTGATTAGAGCAATTTATCATTTTATTTGCCAAATAGATTCAAACCAATTACTCCCAGTCGAAGATTATCTATTTTTATTATTATTATCTATTTTCACTTTTATTTGAGGCTAAACCACAATACAACCTTTCTTAGTACAAATACCTCTTATTTTTCGAGTCCAAGGATTATTTAAAGGAATAAAATAACTGTATAATCCTGATCCTCGTCCTGATCTTATCTCGTATTCCCTTGTATATCGATTTCCCATCAGTATCGATTTTTTTTCATCATCCACTTGGAATTAAGGTCACCAGAGATCTTCTAGATCGAAACATCAGATAAGTCGTTCTTTTTTAAAACCTGGTCGAAAGATATCAGGTGGGCTAAATTTCAGACGATCGTAGTGGGTATAAAAGATCTTATCGTAAAGGTTAATTTCACTGAATTATGGTAATGTCTCTTTTTGATGCGTCTGTGATGACTGTGAACGATTGCAACATGCCAGACGGAAGATTAACTTTTCAAATTAGGTACCAAATAAATTTAGAGATGGAGAATAATTTGGTTAAAAATGTCTCATAACTTGAAATGATGATCTCCACTTCTGGCTCCTTGTCTTGCTAAAATTAAAAAATGCTCAACACACCTTATTTTATACTTTGAAGACATTTTTAAACGAGTCGTGCAACTTATCAAGAATTCTAACTTTATTAACTATCGGTACGAATTAATAACGATAATAATCAGAAAGTGAAAGGAGGGACGACGACTAGGGTGTGTTCATCGAGAGGAAGTTCTCATGAGAAATATAAAACATTTCTTGTATGTTGGTGCGTGGTGCTTTTTTTTTTTGTTTTTTAGGGACCATGACTAGAACACGCAGGGTTTTATTATATCTTCGTGCAAGTCTGACACAGGCTGACATAAAGTTGCCTTTTAGTCACGCCATTTTGTCAAAAGTAATCACTTCAATGAAAGCTGATGCATGTACTTGGTTAACCAAATTGATGTTCAACATGTTAGGTTTAAATTTTCAAGCCTTGCGTGCAATTTTTTTAGACAGATGTTACATTCAGTCTCATTCTCTGGTTAATAAAAGTCTAATTTCATTAGCTAAAGATAATCATAAACTACTTCACGTTATTTTCACCCTTTGTCTACTTTTAGCAGCGTGACGTAGTTTATAAATGAACCCCTCAATTCGAACTTACATACCTTTATTTATAGACTCTGGATCCGCTTTCTTCTCTTATATTTATCTTTTTTAAAGCCCATTGTTTTCGCTTGTATTTTACTCGATCGAAACCAAGAAACCATTGGGACATCTCATAAAGCGTAAATTCTTTCGCACAAAATATCAGATGTGAAATTTTTAACGACCTCCGATCGAATATCGGCCGTGCAGAACGTATAGGGAGTCGACGAGTCCGAAGAAGACCGAGGTCAAGGAGCAGAGATGCTGTATAGAGGTAAAAAAGAGAAGAAAGAAGGACGAGAATCCGACCAAGGTGGAGAAAGATAGAATCCATGAACGGCTGGAATGTCGTCTCGCCCGCACCTTTCTGCCGATAGCCTTTTCGCTCGTTTCCTTGATTATTCCGTTTTTCTTTCTTCTTTCTTTCATCTTTCATTCTCAACTGATTCTCAAGACTTGGATAGATCTTCTCATTATTTTGTAATTTGGCCCAGGAATTCATCAAAATTTATTTCAAGTGCAATCAATTTTATTGTCGAATGAATGACTTCAATTTTAAAGTCTTCTGTTTTGATTGACATGAATGTTGTTAATATTATCAGCATCTCAGGCCAAGAATTCGCTCACTCTGCATTGGCAGGTTTCATAAAGACCAACTGACGTCGACGTCCTCTCCGACAGGACTTTTTTTCTTGGGATCCGGTATGAAGGTTCCTGCGTCATCGTGCTCGATCGACGAAGAACTTGTTTCATCGCGTTCGAGCCCATGACTCGTAACATTTGTATACTTTGTTATGGCTCCACGCTGTAAACCTGAACCTCTCTTGCAAACAGCGTTGCTAATCAAAAGGACGTAATTTCCTGAAAAAGGATCAATTTCGCAACCCTGAAATCCTGCAAAACATTTATAGTATGAAACCAGGGGTTTTTTTTTTTTTTTTTTTTGCAAAAAACTGAGCAATTACACTCTTAAGTGCATTCAATGGATTTCAGGGAATTTTATAAAATCTTTCATAAAGACCTACTATATTTATATCCATCTGGATATACTGATCATGTGGTAAAGTGTCCAAACCACATAAAAAAAAAGTATTTCTCAATGCTACAAATAACTTCGGATAATTCGATTTGCTACAGTCAATTTCGTAGGGTTGAATTGGTAACACGATAGATATTTCAAGGAGTCCGATCGCAAAAAAATGAAAGCTCTAGCAATTCAGCGCACAGTGGTGTGATTGCGCAGACGTTTTCGTTTTACGAGCCTGTATATCGTGACACCAATGGATGCTTCGATTATTCGGACGTTGTTCTAGACGATTACGATAAATTGCATAGTCTCGCAGAGTCATTATCTCGAGTAGACAATACCCATGGAATTCTGTGTTCAGTGCAGTGTTGCCAACCTTGGCGATTTATCACCTTTCTGGCGACTTTTTTTTATTTGGCGACCAATTTTGGGGGGTTTAGCGACTGGCGATTTAAAGCACTAGAATCTCAGCCATGAATGACATCCTTCTAGTGATTCTGAGCAATATTATCATTGACTGAAGTTGGCAACCCTGGCTTCAGTGCACAACTGTACTGTATGTTAACTCTGGCCACAATCGAACGCATAGACATTCCCGTATGCGTGCCGATGCATCACGCACTCGTAATATTCTACACGCACTCTTGCGTGGGTACATTGTAAATGATACCTGCCAGGTAATCCATCGTCACCGTATTTTTACACTTACTCGCCATTCGAAGACCAGATTAATCGTGGATACCTTGTCACCTTATATATTTATTGAAAAAAGTACCCCAAAAATGCTTACATGTAATAAAGAAAACACTCTGGAAACAAAAAATACGATAATGACGAATGTAAAGTTCTTTTCCCACGTTATAAGATAGGTTTATAGATCCACATTTCGTGCGCTTCGCTGCGCACTACACGTCTTGTTTAAGCCCGCGTTTTGATGATCCATGACGTACCCGGGTAGAAATTGCCCTATTTAGCCACGTATCAAAATCAAATATCGAGTAAAAATAGGGAAATCCCAACATTTTTCACACTGAAGTCCTTTTGGAAATCTTCATATCTTTAAAATCGTCTAAAATGTCTTAAAATCTTTTTAGATTCCCTAGAATCACTTGAAATGCCTTGAAATCTTCTTAAACTTCTTTAAATCACTTGTTTCAATATAATTAATTCCTCTTTTTTATAATAGGATTTTTGTTTTCTGAAAATTAACTGGTTAAAATCAAATATTGCCAATAATCAAATAATGAATCAAGAAGTTTTCTTAAATCTTGATGTAGTACTCGTATTAACTATGTTACCAGTAAGAGTGTGACGCGCCTTGTGGGGTCCTTTCCAGTTTTCCAGATCATGACCACATTAGAACTAGGAGAAACTGGTCAAAACCCCATCAAAATTTCTGCACGGGTAGATGCACTAGGTAAATCGGTGTTAAATGATTCGCTGACAGAGATAGCTTTATTAAGTCAGAGAAAAGTATCCCATCTGCGATTCAAATGATTAAAGCTTAAACGATGGAGAGTTGCAAACTCGCAACGTGTTGCACATATAAAGTATATGAACTCTATAAACTCGATGTGCTCGTACACATTCGTAAATAAATAGCGCAACGTGAGACGAGAACCCACCGACTTTGTTCAGCCCATATAAGAAGAGGGTCTTGTCAACGCCTTTCGCCCACGCAGCAATCGTTTGTAAATCGCACGTACGAAGCGATCACCATTTGTGTTTCCTATGTTCTCCTGGTAGAGTTTAAAGACATTTTCTAAACCGGAAATCGGATGAAATTTAGATTCAAATGAATAGTTTATAATTCAAGATTTAAATTGTCGTATTATATCTTTTGTAATTTTTTCGATATCTGCTGAATTTCTGTTATGCATCGAATAGTTATCGTCAATCATAATAGAGGAAGTTTGCATGGTGCATATATACTTTTCTGATTCAATCGTATCATAAGAAGTAATCAATTGGTTAATACTTATTTAATAGATTCTGATTGAAATCGTCAATAATGAATCATAAACGTTCATAGCTGGAAATGACTCATTTCTTATCTTCTTGAAATGGAGCAGCAGTTAAAAATCTTTCCAATAATACCATTAACAATGATTCATCGATTAGTTTTAAGTGCCTCAAGGAAGATAGGAAATATTTTGCAGACGTAAGACTTGTGTAATATTCACTTGAGGGTTTTAAACTCAATTCTCGATGTTTTAATGGCATTTCTTTATCGTAAACATTTTATTCTACTGGAAGGAAGCTCAGTGACAAATAATTGACCTATTTCATCACTAAAAATTACTAAATTATTTCCCATAATCAATATGAGAAATGTAATGTTTCTATCATTGTCTCGGGATTCCTGAGAAGCAAATTTAGTGACGAAGCGTGGGAAGAGAAGGTTGAGAGAGAAGAAGAAAGATCCGGTGATTTTCTCAAACGGTTTGCCCTCGAACAGTACAGTCGTTCGTATTTCGATTGAGGTATGACCGTCGACTTGAGATAGGCACGTTTTACGCTAAACAATAAGGAGAACTTGAGGAATGAGGAGGTACAGTACACAGATAATAAGGAAAAAAACAGAAATAGTGTGCAAGATGAGTGTGGAGAAATTTCCACACAAAGAGAATATAAAGAGCTGAAGAAGAGGGAACTAATTTTGAGTCTTGCAGGTAGTATAGTTGCTGTGATCGGAAGCAAAAGTAAAACTTGGACGCAAGTAAGTCATGTGCGTTAATCCTTCGGCGTTTCGATCCGGGATTATTTTTAGTATGCGCGTAGGCATAAATGAGCGCATAAAAATGCGCATACCTGACTGCAACTCGAATGTGATCTAAAGGAGGAAGGGGGAGAGAAAGTGTCGGGGTAAAGAGAGACACTGAGTGATCACGGGAGAGAAGAGAAGCGAGGGATGTAGGTAGTTGGGTGCCGATAGAGAAGTCTCCGACACGTTGGCGCCATCGCGGCAATTTTTTATGTACGTCCGATGAGCCTCTTCTTGCATCTACTGACACTGAACTCTCTTCACGACCCACACAAGTGCAATCGACTCCATTTCAACCCATATCTCCCATTCTTCATTCTTCATTTTTTACTTTATTAATTTTCGCAATCGAATTTTATACCTCGTATAATTGAGAGATAAAATGTTGCCAATATTTATGGGCAAGATACTCTTACTTTAATGTATATCTGATGATACTGGTATTGTAACAAAGTAAGATCTTTCTCAAATGTTTCAAGTTCAAGGGAACCCCATTCAATAATTTTATTCAATTATTAATAAGAGATTGAATTTTTCATTTTAATACAGTAGTGCGCATTGAATTGCACTACTTTAAGGGAAAGCCATTGTGAATCAATTTTAATGAGTAGAATACCAACTAGATATTTCCGAAGATGATGAAAGACTTAATTTATATTTAATGAAGGGAGTCAATCAGTGTGAGAGAAGAGAAACTACTTGTATTATAATTTCCTCGTTTCCATTGTATCACCCATTATCTTCCGGAAACATCATTTGCAATGGAGAACAAAAGTAATTCATAATTCTCGTTGCAAAACATTTTGTAAATCAGGTTGCCAATTTAGTTTAAAATTAGTCTTTCTTAACTCAAACTAATTGTATATCCGCGGAAGTGAGGGTAAACAGATAACTCGTTTCTTGTGCCATTGACGATGAAAAGCGTTACGCCTTCGAGCCAATTATAGTCGAATTGCAAGCGTATGCATGCGCTCATCACTAAAGTCGATGATTCAAACCATCGTTTTATAAACAGTCCTCCCATGCTGGTGAAATTTGGGCCGAACGGGAACCAATGAGATTGTAAAGATTCTTGTTGGTTTCGAACTCGTAAATCGAGAGCAGAGCAGGCAAAGCCGAGGGGCTATTCACTCTCGAATACTTACTTGTATTTGATGAAAATAAGGAAGAATAAGAAGGGAAGCGAGTACCTGTGAGTCAGCGTGCCTTTTCGCTCTCTCACTCTTTTGGAAGTCTTATGAGAGTGAGAGAGCGAAAAGAGGCACTAGCTAATGAAATACTTGAGAATACTTGCTAGTACTTGCGAATAGATTCGAGAGTGAATAGCCCCTCGGGCAAAGCGATCCCCGGTCTTGTATTGGGGTCTTGGGTCTTCCTGTAAAGCTGGAATTCCTCTCTGCTGAGCTGTAGCTGTATCATTGGTTATTGTGGTCATTTTATTGTTAGTCATCCACCATTTCTCCTGGTGCAGTGGTTCAGAAGCTTTATTGCTCATGACCTTGATGACAGATGCTACTGACTGGTCGAACGCGACACTTTCGCAACTGCCGCAGAATTCCAGCCTTCGCTATTGTTCTCCAACCTCTGTTTTCTGTAAGTATTCGTTTTCCTTGAGTCTGCTCGCTCTCTGAAACGGAAGTATGATAAGACGTATGTGGAACAATGGAGAACGATATAGTAGATGGGGCGATAACGACCCTGCTGACCATAATCTCGATGCCATGGTTGTTTGTTCAGTTTCTCACATTCCTGCATTTCGAACTTCCATAATAATAATAATAACAATCCATCTGTATTCTCGAAATTTGAATCAGTTATAATTTAGGAATAGGATTATAATAATATTATAATTATATTATTATAATTATTATTATAATAGGAATAGGATTTCATGGCAAGAAAAATATTAACAAAAAATTTGTTAAACAGTAGATCAAACTAAGTAACTAAGACAACTTCACATTGCGTTCCTCATTATGCGTTACCTTTTTAGCTATAAACTTCATGCGTATAATTTTATAAAGTACAATGTACGCAATGGCTCCCATCCGAGAACAACCGAACCAAGCGCTGCTTTAACTTCGGTGATCGAACGGTAAGCCTTAAACACATCCATGCGTTCAGCCGGACAATATATATCCTGCATGCAACGTTTATAAAGAACAAGCATGTCTATATATAATTCTGCAAATAATATTCATAATTTGTCAAAGAACCATTAAGAATGACAAGTAATTATTTGCAGCAACTCTTGAAGGAGCATGTTGTCCTGATACAAGTTTGCAATAGAGCAGAAATTACAAGGAATATACCTCTTCAAAGGTGACGTCAATTTTGAAATGGGAAATTGTTGGTCGATAATTAGTCATGTTCTCCTGATATAATCTGTAAGAAAGAGACAAAACTAAGTATAACCATGTACAATTTTGAAGAAATAGTATAGCATATCATGCAAAAGCGAATACCTCTTAGATGCTCATAGTACCCAGATATCATTTTTAGAAAAAAGCGAATAACCTTGTTATCACGCGATTCAAGATAACCAAGAGTAGAAGCAAAATACCTCTTCGATAATCATGATATCGTGATCTAACTTTGAAAAAGTAACTAAAATAAAAGCATATTTACAATAAAATTTGTACATTAGA